>MU004383.1:0-134218 GCA_010405375.1 Lophiostoma macrostomum CBS 122681 | reverse complement strand
TAGTCTAGCTATTTTTACTTAATATAATATACTAATTATATAGTATATTCTTCTAATACTAGATAGAGAGATAGTACTAGCTAGTAAAGATAATAAAGGGTAGAATTATCTATCTAGTAGCGTTAATACCTTAGATTACTATAACCTACTTATAATTACCTAGCTAGATTACCTTTACTTGGCCGCGTTTCTCTAAGCTAGTAACTACTAGCTAAGCTAATATCTTACCTATTATAAAGCCTATCTTATTAAAGTTATAGGTATTCTTATTATAAATACTATATATTACCTTTATACGCGCTACTAGATTAAACTATATACTAATAACCTCTAGATTCTTATAAAGAGCTTACTATTAATTATAGGGTTAATTAAATTATATTATAAGGCTTAGAGTCTACTTTATAAAGTTTCTAGGCTAGTTCTTACTAACCTAGCTAGTACCGTGCTTAGTAAGTAGCTTATTTACTATATCTTATATAGTACCTAGAGTAGGTATAAATTCTTATAAATCTAGGTCTAGTATATACCTAGTAATTACCTCCTCTTCTAGCCTAGTAAGCTTTTTTAAATTTAGCTTATAATTATATTAAGAAGGCTTTCTAGTATATTAGTTATATAGCGTACTTTTAGGAATATTAAATATTACTATAGCACGTCGGCTACTTTAAATTTAAGCTAATTTAATTACTAATATAGTAAGGAAGATATCTACTTTATTATAGGGTAATTAAGTAGTAGATAGTTAAGGTATTAAAGTTTAAAGATAACGCGTCGTAAAAGCTAATAAGGTATATAACTTACTTAGATACACGACTTGCTTATAGAATATATTAACTAACTCTATAAGTTTACTATTTAGATTTAAAAAAGAATTTATAGAAAAGTAAAAATATAGTATTTATAAAATACTAAAAGAAATTTACTACTCTTAATATATTCTATCTACTTTTCTAGAGTATTATACTTTAAAAAACTATAATATAGCTATATATATATATATATTAGATTTATTAAGTTAAGTCTATTTATAGCTTTTAGTATAATTAAAATAGTCTATAGTTTTTAGTATAATTAAAGTAGTATATAGCCTTAAATATATATTAAGACTAGTATATAGCCTTTAATATATATTAGAATTAGTATAATTAGTATTACTAAAGTAATAAAGAGCTTAAAATATAAATTTAGAACTATTAGAAAAAAACTATAATAGTTATCTATTTTAGTGCCTATACTATTTTAAAGGACTATTAATAACTATTTAAGTATTATAGTTTAAATAACTAGACTATATTCTTTTTATTCTAATTTATAATAGCTATTATTAAGTACTATAATAAAACTACTCTCTAGTAGCTAAAGATAAAGATATAAACTAGTATCTTTTTATTATAGTATTTAATAGTAATTATATATTACTATATTTCTTAAAAGATTTCTAATATAAATTTAAGCTATATACTATAAAATAAAGGCTAAATATATTATAATTATAGAGTATAGTATAGATAGTGGATATAAGGTGTACGTACGGCCAGTAACTGTACCGTACACTGTACAGTACAGCTGTACTACGGTACGATGGAAGCGCTGCCCGCAATCTTGTGCGGGTTGGCCCGGATATCGAAAGCGAGAACGAGGAGGGGAATGTTGCTGGCTTCATTGGCTTTGTCGTGCGCCATCATAGCGCGAGGAAGCTCGTAACCAAACGTCCAAATGGACACCGCAGCCTGAGCAAAGATCCAAAGTACCAGGGCCCTAAGGAGGACCTTGTGGATCCAGCGCAGAACTCGGTTCATCTTGTGAACCTTGAGACGAATTTCGAGAAAAGGGCGGCTTGGTAGCAAAATCGGAAGAGCAGCTAAAGTGACTTGGGATGGAGGAGATGGGCTCGAGGGCAAAAGTGCTTTGGTTGCCAAAGAAGAGAAAAGCAAACATCGACCAAACCCAGCTCTAGATAAGCAGCAGCCTCAGCCACTTTGGTATCCACGACAACCCACTCATCATGGGTCGTACCTTCTCATCTACAGTTTGTGGCTGATGGCTTGACCTGCCATCGCACTTGCACTCCAGAAAGTTGCTCTTACGGTAATGGCGATCGAGAAAGTCCAATTGAGCGAGGAGGCGGACATCCCAAGGACTGGTATCCTTGTATTGAACACACGCTCTGAAGATTTTCGTCCGCCCCTTGAACCATCCATCTTCCATGCTTGGGTAATCAACGGAATCTTGTTTCAACATGGCTTTCCTGCCACGTCCACAGTGGTCTTGTTAGTGGAATGGTGTACAACATCATCATCCGTATGCGCCAGGTGGTGCAAGTTCACTCAGACACGTTGACGGATGGGCGTCCGAATAATCAATGCCTCGTCACCTCAAAAGTATGGCAATGTTTCACAGCTTTCGTCAAGCCCATCAGCCGAAGCAAATGTCGATTTCTAGACATGTGCTTTTAATAATACGAAATTTGTGAAGGACTCCAAACACAGTGAGCAAATCCTGGCTGATCCTGCACAAAACCGAAGCATCATACATGTAATAATGAGATGGATATGTGCCATGATCTTCTCGCGACCAAACCTTTGTACTCAACTATCGTAGAGAGCAATCAGACAGCCGCGTGCATTTCGGGCCGACAGCTTAGCCTTGCCAGCCCACTCTCTCGTGTCTCTACTCCCTATCGTCGGAAACCTTCTTGCCATTGCTATCAAGAAATATGCCGCCTCGACTAAGGCCTTTTCCTTGCCTAAACACTGCCGCGGACCCCCTCCAAATGGCATGTACTCGAATGTCCCCGGACTAATGCTGTTCCACCTCGCGGGAACAAAGTCGCTAGCACCAGGCCCAAAAACAGTCTCATTGCGATGGAGCGCGTAAAAACTGTTGGTACAACTGGTACCTTTGGGAACAAAGACTGGTGAGCTTCCATCCTTGCCACCACCACGGGGCAGAATTGTATCTTGTAGCGCGGTCCTTCCGAGATTGGGAAGCACCGGATATAGCCGTATCGCTGTTGTGCATCTGAGTTAGCTGCTTCAACGCCATGTCATCTTCGAGACTTACATTCAGATAATATATTATACACTGATTTTAGGGACCTGAGCTCGTTGAAACTGAGTGCTTCTTGCGATAAGCTGTTAACCTCCCTAACGAACTCTTTCCAGATGTGAGGGTAGCGTGACAGAAGGAAGAAGGTGTTTCCAATCAGTACTGCCGTTGTATCCGATGTTGGCATCATTGCCTGTAAGATGTGACCTCGTATCTCAATCTTATCGTTCGTCTGAGATAGTAAATGATGAACCAAGCTGTTCGGAGTAATCGGATCCTCCGAGTTTGGAGGTTTGGAACCTGCGCTCTCGTGTGTCCCAAGCTCGTGGTCGATGATCTCGTCCACAAATCGATGAACCATGTCACAGTTCGCCATGTACTTTTTAGTCGGGAAAAGCCATCGATTGTTCCCAAGCATGACACGAATTCCCGCGCCGGTTTCGGCTGCGTGAAATGCTCCAAGAAAGCCTTTAGTAGGCACCGTCGTCTTGAATTCAAGGGACAATTGACTCAGAGGGTGCCCGAAGAGGAACTTGAAGGAATTTTCAAGGAACTAGGCTGGTCAGTGTGATCATTTCCTAAAACATCAGAAATACTAGGTCGTCGAGCAGGGGAGCCAAGTCGAACGCCTCCCCTACTGGCAGTGTTTCCAAGAAGTCATGCACCAATCTCTGGTACCAACCCGGATCTGCTATGTTCTTCCTCGCAAAGCAAGGCTTCAAGGCAGTCCTGGATGTTTGCCATGCGTCTCCATCGGTTGTGATGAAACCTTTGCCACAGAAGGGTTCCATTGCAGTCAACCGTGCTGGTTCAACGCCCCAGTGAGGCCAGGCACTATCAGATTGGCGGGCCATCGCAAGGGCAATGGATGGAGGTGTTCCATACATTGCCGCTAGATTCTCATCGTCGATTGTGAATAGTTTCGTACCGCTTGGACTCCTCATCGCAAAGATGGAGCCGCACTTGTCGAATCTTGATGCAAAGACGGAAACATGTTGACTTTTGACCGTAGCAACAAAGCTTCCAATGAACGTGTCAAGACCGAAAAGAGGATCAAGATGTGGGTAAAGAAGAGGATTTTGGCACCCGAAAGCTCTAGAAAGCTTTCGGTAGCGAGCATGCCTCACGAGACCACGGATAGCGGACACAGAGGCGACTGCAAAGATAGCAAGCAGAAAGTACATGATGACTTGTTGAGACTCTGACAGGGAGTCTTCTGCAAAGATGCGTTGTATTGTGTCGACAGTGCTCGCCAGACGAAAGCCGTCATTGCTGTGATGGCGCGCGTGGGCTAGAGCTGGTGGAGCAGCCCCACCCCTGTGTCACCCCAACGTCGACGTCTCCTTGTCTGTTTCTGCACGTCATTCTAGATACGGTGTCTGATTCGCTTCTTCTGCGGAGTCATGTATTGCTGCTGGCACCGAGCCAAAAGCATTTACGGGTCAGCTCGGAAAAATTAATTTGCTCGTCCGCTGCTACCTCACACGCAGCATGTTGTTAGCTTCCCAATTCGGGTATAGGGAAGGCATCAATCGATCAAAGAGTGAACGGTTGCGGCACAGTATTTGGCCCCACCGAAAGTAGATACGATGAGCTCGGTAGCGCTCTGTCCCCCACTGCCAATCCTCACAAAGTTCAATCTGCGTCTCAAGAGACGCATAGGTATATGCGGTGTCTTTCTGCTTGGCGCTTTGTAATATCATGGAGAGTATGGAGAGATCACGCTAACTTTGATAGCTGCATCATTACACCTTCCGCCCGCTTGTGGTATGCATACTTGCCGTCTGGCGGGTTCCTTCTTCAACAACCCAGAAGAACAGGTATGTTATATAGACCGATAATGCTTACTCTAGCTTCACTGACGAAATCTGTAATTTCATTCAACCCGAACTATATTTGGGAGAATGTTGAGACTTGCGCCTCCTTCATTGCTGCGTTCTGCAAACGGACATCTGGAACAGGCCACGGTGAAGGAGACGATATGGTCTGCTACTTGCGGGTGACACGCAGCTCGGCGCGGCTGGGCATGGAAGACCTGGTCCATTTCAGTCACCTTCTTTTTACGTCATGCTCTTGTGGTGAGGGCCGTTTCCGCTCGGATTCGCTCGTCCTCGTCTTGACTACAGCGAGGTGACCGCGATACCCGGACTCTTTAGTGTTATAAAGATACCAGGAATAGAATACGAGACTAGAAGAGTGTATCTAATAATGCTTCTACATATTACTTTGTTCATAATTATAGGTACAAGCCATGATACTAGAGAGGTTTAACTATATAATAACTAGTAGAGCAGATTAGAAGGAGGGATGGGAGTCGAGGGATCAGAGGTGCAAACACTGACACAACCTTATGCTCTCCTAGGTTACGAGTACTCCATACTTTGCTACGGGAATAGACGTTGCGATGCCGGATAGAAGGACAATCTGGGTAAGCAAAAACCTTTATCGTGTCGTTTCTCGAAAGTGTTCTGATGTAATTCAGCCTTCCGCCTCTCTCTAGCAGCTCGAGAACCTTCATCATTTCCGAAAAAGATGTCTTACACTGCGGATAGACGAGTGCAGCACCGAATTCATCGCGGATGATGATAAGAGAGTTCCCAGCATAGTGGCAATTTAGGATCGTGCAGTGGCGCTTTTTCGGAGCTTTGGTTAGAGGAAACAAGGTTCTGGACTGGAGTCCTGCACCGTGCGTTATCAGACGATGTTCCCGATTAACGAGCCCACAACCTGTAGATTGGTAGGATCTTCGACCTCTCAATGCTTTGTGTTTCCGATGTTCTCACGTGCATTCACGGAGAACTTGTTGGGTATCGTCGCTTGGATGCAGGATCCGCTGAGTAAGACGGGACATGGGAATCTCGCCGAGTCACAGTATTCACGCCGGGTAACTGGATCTCGGGTCAAGCCTTGCTGTTTCACCGGAATCGGGCGATCACCGGAAAGGACCTAAACCTATAAGTAGACGCGGACGCATGCGAGCTTATGTTGTCTCATACACCCGGTTGTATGAGTGGATGGGTGCTTGTACCTCGAATTATCATAGCCATCACGATCCATAATCGACGGATCACGAATGAAGCGACATTTCTTGGGTTTGCCTCGCTTCTCTTAGTCCGTGACGAAATCGTTCTCACTGTTCGTTGTCCAAGTTAGGCGAAGATCTTTCATCTCTGAGGAGCAGTAGTTAGCTGCTAGCCTAGGTGTGTATCGACATGCGATGATACTATTCCTATCTTGAACACTATAGTCACACATCTTGCGCACTGGCGTTGAAGCTAGGTGCCTATATATGAGAACCTGGCGTAAGCAGTCGAAGATTCCTATACACATGTGCAAACTTAAAAGACTTTGAAACTGAACAGATCTGGAAAGTTTGGCGAACGATTCACTGGGCTGCAACAGTCGTTAGGTCAGTACACTGCCTCAAAGACACGCGCTGAAACAATGCAGAGTGAAAGTTTGATTCGGCCGAACAATTGTACATGCAGGGTGACAGTTCATCGGCTCTGGCGCCATTCCGTATTCAGAGAATGGGATGACGCCCTTCATGAGTTGGTTTTGTCAATGTCACAATTGAATTTATGTACCGTACGAGGGGTGAGCTGACACTGAAGGAGGGTTGGACCTAGATGATCGTCTGATCGTCCCGTTCATGTGTAACATTGTCATTTTCCACTACAAGTGAGCCTACACATTGACATCTCAAAATCGTCTTTGCTCCAACACGTAATGGGGCTCAGTATTTCTCTACTAAGATGAGCATAAGTTTCCTTCCAAGTTGACCCATGACGTACGATATATAATGTGCAGCTACATATGTACCCTAACTCTAGAACTCTGGAAAACGCGACGCCCAAAAATGCGCATGTCCTGCGGTCTCGAATCTGCCAAAACCGAAGACTGAGGTCGCCCACGATCTACCCCGCAGACCGGGAGATCGATAGGATGTCTTAGCGTGGGTGCGAGTCCTGTGGCACAGCAGTGCGGCGCATGGGTCAGACAGCAGCTGTGTGACTCCGGAACACGTAAGCAAGATACCGAGCACTGGACATGTGATAGGCTCAGGGCTATCGACTCATTCAGCTGTTTGAGTCGTATCCTGAACCTATGCAGCCGCAGCCTCATATTACCGGAGTCCGTTTGATAGGACATTGTAGCGATGTTCGTCCAGGCTGTACAACGGTCCCCCCTTTGCCGAATATATAATTACTACTGTGTAGAAGGATGTTGAAGAGAACAAATCGCCTCTCCTACAGCTCTGTCATATTTTCTTTCATGAAGTCACGACCATGAGCACGCCAGCCGAAAATCCTCCACTCAGCCACGATGTCGATACTGCTATTAGGTACGGTCTTCATGAGGTCAACGAGTTTGACTACTTACTGTACAGGCTTTATATGCAACACTGGTTGTGTACAACAGATACTGGATTCATTATCCATCCAGAGATACCTCTGGATACGGAGAATCTGAACATAGCGGATGTTGGCTGTGGCACAGGGTATGTGAGAAAGATGATGTCTTGAGCTAATACTGATCAATCATAGTATATGGTTAATAGATCTGGACCGCCAAATGTCGAGGATGGGCCAGCTCCATGGGTACGACATATCCTCCGCCTACTTCCCACCCGCAGACGAGCTACCGGAAAACATTCGCTTCGAGACGCTGGACGCTACGCAGCCTCCTCCAGAGGACCTGATTGATCAGTATGATGTAGTGCATCTAGGTCATGTGGGGCTATGTATCCGGAATGAAGATCCGACCGAATTTCTAATGACTTGCATAGCCATGCTCAGTGCGTACATATGTCCAGTGACGTGTGTTCGTGGGCTAACCCAAACAGAGCCTGGTGGCTATCTCTGCTGGGACGAACTTGATACCGGGTCGGTCCAGCCTATCCATTCCGACCCTGCCGCCTCGGGTGGTCATGCGGACCTCCTGGAGTCCTTTGGCTTGGCTTGGCTCAGCTCTCACGGCGTCACAACAAGGTGAGTCTGTCGTGATGAGTAGTCGAAATAACCTCAAATAACTCCTGCAGATGGATTCGCACCCTCGATGACACCTGTACGCGATACGGTCTCGAAGTCGTAGATTTCAAGCGCAAACCCGCCAGTGATGCGTTGGCCAGGCCTTGGACGATGATGCAGCTTATGGCGAACCGTGATTATATTGAGAACGAAATAATTCCAATGACTGAGGCAGGAAAGTTTCCAAAGGGCCACCCAACCGCAGAGGGATGGAGGGAGATGTTGAAAAACTTGGTTCGGGAATGTCAGGGTGGCGTGAAACTGTTGACCGACATTGTGTATGTTGTAGCGAGGAAGCCTAGTTGATCTGAACCTCACCGAGAAGGACTAGGGTGTGGGAGAAGTCGTATTCGGTAATGTTAATTGACATGCTATAGCTGATAGTCTAGTAGGATGTTTTCTAACGAGTACAAGTTCTGCAAAAAATTCCACAGACACCCCAAACAGTGAAGCAACTTTGGCGTAGTCGTAGCGAAACTGAGTTCTCGGTGAAGTTGACATATCGAGTTCATTCGGCAGAAGGTGAATCTATTGTATGCAAGTGGCAACAATCGGACCTTTGATGTTGCGCATTCCTCCTTCTCATCGGACACTTTACACCCTTGCCACAGTTCCCCAAATATGAATGCCTGGTACACTCTAATTGCAGCACACGTGGAAAAAATAGAATAGTCTATAGAGAACAGTCACGTAATATGAGCACATAGCATGCATTCAATCATAGAATTATAAATGTAGCCTAGATTGGTTTGCACATGCCAACAGCACTGATCTCGTCCGGCAATAGTACCTGTGCCAACCAGATTATACTTGAAAATGACAAAAGACAATCAGCTGCTTGTCTCCGAATATAGACTCTCTCGTGCAAACATTCTAAGGATCTGCATTCGGCCTGGACAGATCTCGATCCATTTGCGCCCAGGTGTCAGCAGGGCGGGAGAAGCCTCGCATATCATTCCTTGGTGCTACTCGCCCGCTTTCAGAAACGATATCTAGTAATTGCTTGTCTCGGCCCCACTGTCCGCAGAGTTAGGCGACTGTAACGGGAACCGGCTCGCCCATGGAAGTTGCCTGGTGGCCGTACATGTGGCATAGTCGCCTTGCCCCAAGGATAGGGTCCGCTTGTCGTGATACGGTGTGAGACTTCTAGGTTGCTACCGCAGATGTTTAGTGGGGTATTACGCCTTTCTTTGTTTCACCAATCTCTCGCCCAAGACATCGATGATATCAATAGATTGTGTCTGGTGGGTATACCCACTTGAGCATGGGTGATAAGCTCCAATATAAGTCTCGGCCGCCGCTTCGCATAGATTTATGACTCGGGTATTCTAGTCTAACCGTGTGTCATCTCATCTGGTTAACGTCGTGCGTGGTAGCCGCGTGGTCTGGCCATAGGAAGGTGGCGGTGCGGCCTGTAACCCCACTGAACAGTGCCACGTCGTGCGGTGGATGTTGCGGCCTACATAATGCCATTTCACACACAGTTCTGTTGAACTAGAGCATGTCTAGTTTAGCGTTGTTTCCACGCGAAACTGACTTGGGGAAGAGATGCTGGAATGGAGTGAATGTTTCGGCACGTGACCTTTTATCAAATCAATGACTTCTAGGCACCTCCAATTCTTCCGACTTCATACTTTTTTCACACATTTATGTAGATCCAAGTGCCGGACAGCCACACGAGCTACAGGGAACGGACTGCGTGGAGCCCGGCGTAGTCGGAGGGTTGTTCGGCGGATTGTGGGACCGGAAACGGAGTCGACCTCATAGACAGCCTCACTTTTAGGTCTCTGCCCACAGATGCGGATAAGTGACCAGAGTCATGTCTCTTTGATTCGGGGGAGGCTGCCGCTCGGAGCAGGCGACCCTTGCTCAAGTCTGCTCGCTTCCAGAGTCCGCTTTCGCAACCAACAGATCCATCCCTACATGACCACTTGCATCGGACATTATGCGATACAGGATTTGAATCTGAAGCTGTATTCATGCGAATCTTATGTCTTGAAGACGTGTATTGTTAACTTGTGTGACACTGCCTCACACCAGAGCGTGCCTACTTCGACTGATGTTCTACCTATGCAGGTCTGGTCTCGTGACTCCACACTTCTTACAATTGTCCTGGGGCATATTAAGCTGCTGTCACGCTCTCTCGGTCAACTATGCCGCCTTCATCCACTTTGGTTGTCTAAGATGTGGAAGCGATTGTTCCTGCCACTTACGAAGTCAACCAAATCTCCATCTTGACCCGTCTCTATCGTGTCACTTATAATACCCGACATCTTTCTTCGCCTCTCCAGAATGTCTGTCACATTCCAGGCAATTCTTTCAGCGCCGACTCTCGCACCAACAAGATTTGGGGCACCAGGGCCAAGTCTCAAACCGGCCAATCGCCCCGTCACGAATAAAGGAACGTCGTCGCACCACATGAGATCATCATTTAGACAAGGGAGTCCTCCCACTACATCCACAGCATACATATCTTGCAGATGTTGCAGATAAGGAGTGGAAGTGATGTCAGATTTCACGCCGGTCGCAAAGACTATGTAGTCAATTGCCGGTAAGGGTAGTTCCGTGCTGGTCGCCACGCTGTCCCATGTACGTGAGGATGGATCCCAGCCGAGATTTTCGATTGTCGTGTGCGTATGCAGTGAGATTCGACCCCGCGTGACATGGGCGTCTAAAATCTTCTTATATCGCGGTGTGATGCTGCCACCATTGCGTGCTTTCATCAACATTTCCCATCGTTCTACACCGATATTAGATTTTTAATACAGTCCTTGACGGAACATGCTCACCCTCGTCACTATCTGCTGACCAGAATGCTGCCTGGTTGACATTGCGAAACTTACCAACCCACTCCAAATCCACGTCGAAATACTTCACTTTCAAGGCTCCACGCATTAGGAGCCACACCTTTTCAACACCACGTTTGATAGCCAAGTCAGCCAGCTGGACGCTAGTAAGCCCGCCGCCAACAATCAGCAAATAGGACGGTACTCTGTTGGCGATCTTTGTCATGACGTGTTTGGGTGGAAAACGACCAAGCTGCATCGCATGGCAATATCCTGCGTGTGGAGCGGAGTATGGCAGACCACAAATACGGGGAACCGAAGGAGCATTGCCAGCACCCACCGCCAATATGACGATCCTAGCGAAACGAAACCCATTGTCGGTCTTGATCCGGAACACTTTCGGTTCGTCAGAAAATGAGGACTGTTCCGAAACACCGCTCTCGGTGTCGGTGTCTTCGAATGCAGCCAGGGTGTCGTACTCTATATTCTGAACAACCTCTTTTCTCACAATGTTCTCTGCAAGGCTATATCTCTCTACCACTTCCCGACAATGCGAGTCGAACAAACTGCTCGAAGGTGTAAAGTAGTCCTTCCGATCGCGTTCGTCGACATCGGCACCGCCTTGAGCCACGCGTCCTGTAGCATGCCTCTTCTTCTTCTTTCGGTGCTTGCTCGTCTCTCTTCCCACGCATCCGGACAGTGGCTGCAATTCTCCGTCCCGTGCATTCTCATGGGTATACCCGAGCAGAGCATCACGATCCGCTGGGTCAATATGGAAAAACATTGGGCTCCGCAAGTAGTCGATTTCGAATGATCTGAAGAGCTTTTTCCACTTCGTCATCCAGTCCCCACCGTCTGCATCAAGCACCAGCATGTCGATGTTGTTATGTTCTTGACGTGGGGCATGACGCTTGGCCGAGTCAAAAGAGTCCACGTTGGTCCGGTAATTCTTGACGTTTATCTTACGACCATGCTTGCGGATCCAGTGGTACCTTTGGTGTTCGTCATCGGTAAAGGTTGCAGACGGGGTGTGTTCGCGCAAACGTGCCGCGACTGCAAGACCGCATGGCCCGGCGCCAACAACGAGGACGTCGTGGATATGCATGTCTTAAAACTTGTAAGGAAAACGGTTCTTACTTGTGGGATCTTTGGGCATTTGTATGGTTTAGTATCGGAGGGACACCCTGCTAGCGGCCTGCGCCATCAAGGTGCTCGGCTTTAGATTCCTGTTGCCTTTCCATTATCGACGAACCTCCCGATGCAACCGTGTTAAATCAGATCCTAAGACTTTCATTCATCTAGAATACAGTCTAAGTAGATTCTAGATATTCTAAGATTGTTTGACCATGCCCATCTGCTCCCGGTGCTCATCACGATGATCGATAACCTAATATCGCGAGTTACCATAGTGATCACATCCTTGGCATCCATTCCTGTGATGTTGAAAGTTGGGATGCCCCTCGTAGTAAGTGTGAATGTGCGTGACATGACGCTCTAGTACACGATTGGACCTGTGTGGCTGTTCCAAGTGGTACATAGGCCCTCCGCCTACAGAGAACGGCGGATTCCAATGACTGAGGAACTGAGGGCCAACGCGTATCAGACCCATCTGGCTGGAATTATTTGGTTCGAATTCGGTATAGTCGCTATACCCCCCGTCTGATCCAGGGTATTCAATTGTTCGCTGGCGCCTGTGTGTCCTGTTGCGGGACCTTCTACCAATTCCAGAGCTAAAGGACATGTTGGAAGCTCAAATCACAATGCAATCTTCGCTATCAAATGGATGACGTCTCAGTCTTGATGACTTTGGAGTTGACCTCTACTGGGGACTTGTGGTATGTTAATGGTACGAGGTAGATCAATGCAGCAGGTCACTCTATGCTTTCGGGAAAGGAGGCATCCTTTATAGGAAGATCTCCCAGAGAGCGGATCCGTTGTACTCTGACATCAAGAGGGCTGACCGGCAAGCCACGGCTGAAACATGGTTTTGCTTGGACCATGATGCTGGTCCGTTGTCGAAATTTCGTCACTTCAAGGTGAGACGCAACGCCACTATTAGTCTTTTCGTAGGCTCATTGTTACCATAGAACCAACCAGTATGTGACCAGTATGACCAGCTGACCTGTACAACGCATTTACAAATACAATGAAGTCGCACGTACACATGGCATTTCTTCGCGTCCTGCATACTCATGTGAAAGATACCTAGGGTAATCAGGCAAGTGCTGTGAGTTCGATGCTCAGCTTCTCCTTAAGCTCTACATCACTGCCAGCAATGGAAAACGTAAGACTTCAAGATTATGAATACCGCCAATACGCGATGATAATGAGAAGAATCAGCCAAAGTGTGTTTCGTAGTTCAGAAGACTTGTCTTCTCTACCCATGAGTTTGCCCTACTTTCTAAAAGGCAACAATGGTATCTGCATAAACCACTTCCCCTCTGTCTCTAAAGATGTCGAGCACCAAGACGAAGCAATGGAAGACTTCACAACATCCGCTGCTCCCCATCATCACCACTTTGCGCCACCCCTCCTCATCACCCATAAAACTTCCTCGGCCAAATATTCAACCCCACCTTCTCGCCCTCACCAACCGGCAACCCCGCATGCACCAACCTACGATCCCCCCTCCCCTGCCCATCCAAATTAACCCAAAAGATCGCATTCCCCGCAATAGGTCTGAACTTGACGCCCTTGACCTCGCCATCCTTCTCACCACGACTGATCTTGCCATCTTTCCATATACTCGCAACCTCCTCTGCCCTATTCCCACCTTCCTCCCCATCTCGCTCCGCATCCAGCACGTCAACCAACGGAAAATACGTCTCCCCCTCCGTACAGTTCGCCTTGAGAAACACAAAGAAGCTCGCCACGCGATTAAACCTGCGGCCACTCCCATCATTCATAAGCTGGTGCTGGGGCCAGAAGTCGGTGTGCAGATCGTACTTCTGCGAGGGCGCGTAGCGCACGAGTTGCGGGATGCTGAAGGGTTCGCTGGGTAGCAGCATGGAGCCCATGAAGCGGCGGGCGCGGGTCAGGATGCAGGAGACGAGGGGGAGCGAGGGCTCGAGGGGCGCGGATTGCGAGGTGCGGCCGCTGACTTTGGAGAGACCGGTGCTGCGGGAGATGAAGGAGTCTTCGAAGTCGGCTTCTCTAATGATATTCTTTGATTAGGCTTGTCCAGAAAACGGGTGACGTGGGAGTGCGAGCATGATGAGAACATTCATGAGAGTAGGGATGGGGAGAGGGAACGGATATCTACCCAGCTTTGATCAATTCCTCCGCGTCTCTCAGACTCGTAAAATTGTTGATATATATGACCAGCGGATCCAGCGAGACAATCTCGGTCGTATAGCGGTGCGCTTCGCAGCTTTCCGGCCTCAAGTCTTCTGGGTACACGGGCGCGGCGTCAAGGTTTGAGGACGAGAGGTAGCTCTGCACTCGCTCTGGGAGGAATTGTTGGATGCGCCCGCTCCATAGCGCCACGGGTATTGCGAGAGGAAGGACAAGAAGGAGGACTTTCTGAGTCAGTGTCGTCTTCAGGGCGTTAGCAATATCTGAAAATTCGTGGAGGTTGCGAAGCGTACTGGGGACGACTTGGACACTGAGCTCCTGCTGCGGGATGGTCTCGTCATATTTAATGACCATGAGATGAGTGTGAAGCTGTGTACGAATGTCTTTAAGACTTCCAAATCCTACAGATCCTCCAGATGAGAAGTGGGGTGATGCCCTGCATGATGAACCGAGCAATCTGGTGTCAATGGCGAACGCGCAACCTCGAGGACAGCTCACAATTGGCTAGATAATGCCCTCGGAAGGAAGAAGACTGTTTCCAGATTAGCTCCCAGGTTGCAAATAGGCTCAAGCGCATGTGAGAATCCGGGGTAATCTGGGCGGCGGGGAAACCCTGCATTTCATATATTACGTCGAAACAAGCATCTACGATCCTTCTTCGAAACTTCGTTGCATAAGCGAGGACACTCGCCTCATGGGTATACATCCAACTAGAACAGCCATATCGAAAGAAAAGACGATTACTTCACGCGTTGAACTTCCACCTCGGATGCCGATCCCCCAGCTTCAAGTCCTCCTCGCTATCGTGGAATCCCTTTGTCTCCGGATGGCTCACTAGAGTCTCCTCCTTCTGCCGGTTCTCCTTGGTCAGAATCCACCACAGCGCACTGACGACCACCAGATTGAGGACGAGATAGCCTAACGCAAACGAGTGCCCCAGTATGTATCGCGGCGCAGTGTTGGGCCTGTACAGCTGTGTTCCGATGACGGCGCCCAAGTTACCGATGCTGATTTGCATAGCATTGGCGATGGCGCGCTTCGTTTGGCCAGACACGTTGATGGCGGGCCAGGAGAGGACGAGCGCGACGCTAGGGTAGATGCCGATAGCGGCGAAGAACGTTCCGACGTAGGAGACGCCAGGTTTCTTGTGGGGGTTCTTGTTGGCGAGGAGAATAATGTAACCGATGATCGCGATGGTGGACGTCACCGCGATGAACGGTGCGCGGCGTTTGTACTTTTCGGACATAATGGCCCAAAAGATGGTGAAGATGGTTGCCACGGCATACGGCGGGATGGTGAGGAGCTGCGACTGCGCGGCCGTGTAGCCCATGTCTTTGATGATGGTGGGCTGTGACATGTTAGTAATTATCCATGAGCGTGAGAAGCGAGAATATGAGAAGAGGTTACGCACCAAGAAGAGCGACAGCGTGTACAATGGCAGACTCATCGTGTGAAAAGCAAAGCAGTAGAGCCAGCACTTGATATCCTTTACAGCCACCAGCGCTTCGCTCCACTTGAACTGCTCATGGTTTGTCGAATCGCTGTCGGCTTTGAGTCGAGCTTGGATGAACTTGCGCTCATTGTCGGTCAGCCAGCTCACGCTCTCGGGATAGTTTGAGATGAACAGATAGGCGACGGCGGCAACGACAATAGTGAGCAATCCTTCCTGCAGAGTCGTTAGTTTGGACAATCGTGCAAGGATGAAGCACGTACCAGGATGAAGATCCAGCGCCAGCCATTGTACCCTCCCACGCCCTTCATTTTGCTGATACCGTACGCTAGGATTCCACCAAAAGCACCAGCCAGAGAAGCACAGCTGAAGAAGAGGGCAATGCGATATTGGCGCTCATCGCGCTTGTACCACATGGAGAGGTAGTAGACCACGCCGGGGAAGAGACCGGATTCTGTCGTGCCTAGGACGAAGCGCACGACGAAGAAGCCGGCCAGATTCTGTGTGACGCCCATGAGCGTCGCAACAATACCCCAGGCGATGGTCAACGTGGGGAGCCAGAATTTGGGCGTTGTCCGCTTGAGGACAATGTTGCAGGGTATCTACGTGGTGTGAATTGCTGTTCGTACAATGATGAGAGCATACTGACCTCGAATAGAACATATCCGAGAAAGTACAGGGTCAGGCCTGTGAGATACTGATTGCCAGTCATCTTGAGATCATCAGTCATGCCCTCGATTCTCGCATTGGCGACTATTTCATGTTAGCGATGGCATACGAACGAAGAGACGAGACAGCTACCATTGCTACGATCCAGGAAAGACAGTAGATATAGAATCGACACCGCCGGCAGCAATCTCAAGTCCAGCGTCCTCAGCAGCTTCTTCTCATTGACAGCGCCCACGGTAACCTCAAGGTCAGAGTCCGATGTGCTGGAAGCACCGGGCCTCTCCTCTTTCGTCTCCAGCGCCATGTCGTTTGGGATGCGAGGCGTGGTTTACTGTCAGTCGACGCAAAGTAAGCTAGCGACACGCCTCAAAGTACTGTGCAACACCAGCACGCGGTCAGCGAACGGTTTTAAGGCAATCCATGGTGCCGGCACAGATGATGCAATTGCAGGGACAAAATGCAGAAGCAGCCACAGCACCCAGGTCCTCGGAGCCGTTGCACGGCGCGATTGGCCTTGAAGGCGAAGATGCCGCGGTTTGACGTCTGGGGCCTGTCGTCATGGCTCTGAGATCGCGTTTTGTGCGGTGTTTGGAGAAGTGTCAGAGGCATACGGAATCGAGGGGTGAGATGTCGTGATCGATGATCTACCTTGGCGAGGGGAGCTAGCCTGTTCAGGTTGGCCTGGTGAATGGTGGAGACACGATGACGGGTGGTGTGGATATGTAGACGTTGTTACGAAGGAGCTAGTTTCTAGTGTTTAATCACGAAGAACATCAGAATCCTAACTTTATAACAATATAACTCTTTAACGCGATAGTATAAATTTATTAAAATAAGTAATAGTATAAAGAAGCTAGTAGTGTAAAGTACTAGAAGTTTATTTTAATTATTATATTGTTATAGGCGTCTAGGGTTGCGTAAAAACCAAGTTCTCACCTTGTCGTGATCAAACACTAGAAACTAGCTCCTTCGTACATGCTGGTTGTGTGGACATAATCACGGTAGTTCGATGCCCATCCGATGTGACTTTCGAAAGGTGTGCTCGAGTGGTGGAAGAATTGGTGGTGAACAGGAGTTTGGAAGAGGAAGGAGCTAGGAACGGAAGCTTGAGCACGGACCTTGTGTAACCTCAGCTTTGAAACCTGATCCCACAAGATAGCTGCCCATCGCTTTGCTTCTTTTTCTCTCGAGTTCTCTCTCGCGAGTTAGCCGACTGATGCTTGCACAGACTATAAGATGTAACTTTGGTGCCTTGATGAAGATTGTGTATTGTGTATTATGTACCCAGTACCGACAGTCCTAGCCGCAGCCAACGACACCCGAGTTGTCAGGATATCGACCGTGGTCTACAAACTAAGAGACGGCGTGTATTAAGCTACATTCTCAGAAAGAAGAATGCTATGCCGACGATGAACTCCGTGCCTACCCATGCCAATGCGATGCCATACCGAACGCCGAACCGACCGGAAGGATGTTTTTGAAAGAGGATATGCCGCATGCTAGTCGCCAGTGTAGATGAATGTGTCGAGATGTGTCGACATGAGTTGCTGGGGAGGGGATATTGGTACAGATACTTGTGACGCCGAGTATGACTTACCTACTTTGTGTGATCCAAGCAGACGCCTAAATCTCAACCTCAGCCTCCTCCATCTCCTCTTCGCCGTCGCCCTTGGTCGCCCCGGCAGAGGTCTCGGCCTTGTCACTGCCCTTGGGCTCGAGTTCGTCATCGCCATCGCCGCCGGAACCAGCGTCCTCGTTCTTGACTACTTTGTTTCGTGTCAGATTGCATCTAAACTTGCTCATGCCCATTCACGGAGTTATGATTCACGCTTCTTAGTACTTACCCGGAACTACAATCTCAGCCTCAGTAGCCTTCTTGGCCGGACGACCACGCTTCTTTGGGCTGCCCTCGCCATCGTCCTGCTTCTTGGTGACGCGCTTGCGAGGCGTCTTCTTGGGGGTCTCGGGCTCAGGTGCGTCCTCCTTGTCCTCGGCAGCATCGGCGTCGCCATCCTCTCCAGCCTTGACCTCATTCTTGAGTTTGGATGGACCCGCCGCAGCCTTCTTTCGCGGAGTGGCCTTGGCGCGCTTTGGGGACGCGGGAGCAGCACTGCCGTTCTCGCCCTCATCAGCCTGTGCCAACTTCTGTTTGATCTTGGCCCAGGCGTTGGAGGCAGAGCGCGGGTTGCCCATGCCAGCCAGCCTGGCGAGCTTCTCGTAGTCGACCTATACATGTCAGAATTGAGAGTAGAAAGGAAGGAGAGACAGACGTCAGGTGGTCCGGACTTGAGGCAGCGCATCGCAAATCCGAGGAGCTCAATCTCGCGCTCGGTGAAGATGCCGTTGGAGGCCTTGGTCTCGGTCTTCTCAGACATGTTGACGGTTGATGAAGAGGAAGTGAAAGAAGATGTTTGTGTGGAGAGCTTTCTAGGCTGATGAGGTGCGTTAGAAAGGTTGATGTTATGAGCGGTTGTGCTGGCGGATGAAGAAAGAGAATGGAGGGCAAGTGTGGGCTTACATGTGTATGGCAGGGCACCAGCAGGACGAACTGGAGGTGAAGGTGGATGCGAGCGGATGGGGGAGAATGTGCTGTAGATCAGAGCGGTGTCTGGGAACGCGAGAGAATACCACAATAGCAAACGGCTGCTTCACTTCGAGTATTGTGCCGACGATAAGATAAGGAACCAAGGCGGTGAGCAAGTCGCAGGTGTATTGTGTTCCCGGGACGACGTATGTGAGCAGGTATCTATCAGCGTTCGACCGGCACGGTATCGGAACGATTTGTCAAATCTAGTGTTCTCTCCAGGAATGCACTTTCAATATTTCACGTGAGCATATGAGCAGACTTGTGTAGAAATCATAACGGTCAAGACACCAGCTGCATCACGTCCCCGTTGTTCAACAACTCCCAAACAGCGCCCTTCCGGTCCCCAACCACTGCCACCGACACAACCGAGCTATCAAGCTCCTCCCAGACCAACGGCGTGCCGGTGTACCGCCAAATGCTGCCGTCCTGGTGCCGGCTGTATAGGTAGCTGCCCACCGCATATATGCTCACCGCACCGTCCTCTTCAATGCTCCTCCAGTAGTTCGCCTCGCTGTCCAGCCACACCACCGTTCCGTCAGACTGCAGCTTGTAAAACTCATCACCGCCTGTTGCAATGGCTACATTGGCAGGGTTTTGATCGACCACAGTCCATCCCGTGCCGTACGGCCATGTCGAGCGAACCAAATCACCCGTAGTGAGCAGGTTCCAGAGCGTCTTGCTGTCCGTCACCGCAATCTGCGTGCTTGACTTTGGATTTTCGATCGTCGCCCATGTGAGGCCTGATCCAGACCAGCGTGCAATCCACCCATCTTTTCGCCGTGAATAGATTTGATCGCCAGAAGCGATGATGTCGATGACGTTGTCGGAAGCAGCGCCAATGTACTGCCAGTTAGTGCTGCTGCCGGAGTACTTGTACACGCTGCCGTCCGCATGTCGTTGATAGAGGTTGCCTCCCGCACCCGCAATCTGCACCGTGTCTTTGTTGTTGTCGACGCTCGTCCAGGTGCCTGCACTGTTATTGTAGAACACAACCTGCCCTGTAGAACGTATCTGGTAGAGTCCGTCAAGAGCTGCGGTTGTTGAATTTGATGTGACCGAGACAAGAGCTTTGGCTCCAGAGCTTGAGTCAACACGCTTCCAGCGGGGCGACTTCCAGCCATACAAGCTATGGATCGCTGCTTGGTCGTCAGGGTGCATAGGGCGATAGTCGCCAACACGATAGTACGGCCACATGACGGCGTTCTCGACCGTACTGTGAGACAAGCCCAGCGCGTGGCCCATCTCATGCATGGCGGTGAAGCTGAAGGTCATGTCGTCGGCCCAGTTCCAATCATCGTTGAAGGTGATGTTGATGAGGCCGGGCAACATGGTCACCCCGTTGGAATTCATTCTCGTAACGGCATACGCATCATCGGTAGATCCCATTGAGCGGAACAGGACGTGAATGTCGGCTGGTGCGGAGCTAGTGGTGGATTGTTTTATAGAGCCGGGAAGAAACTGGATCCATTGCGAAAAGGCGGTGCTGGTTCGTTAGTTGGAGATGAACAAGACCGAGCAGGTATAAATTCATGCGAAAGAATATGTACCAACCTCAGCGTGGACCTTTGTTTATCAATCGCAACATCCGCAGTGTAGTTGATAAACTGATAGGTAATAGCAGTATGGTCCCACTTTGCGCCCCAGAGCACAAATCTCTTGCGTAGGGTGTGGTCAGTCAAATTAGCGTCAGTTGCATTGTAGTCCTGGTCGGTGCCGCATTTCGGTTTACTCATAACATCCTCCATCCGTTGATCGTAGACGCCCGTCTGGGGCTCATGCAATATCTTCTGAATCTTCTTGATCGCCCTGGGCATGTCATTGTCATTGATGGTGTCATTCTTCCTCAACCAGCCGAAAAGTTTGAAAAAGTCGTGCACATGTTTGTGCTGTCTCGTCTTGTTGTGGCGCCAGGAAGGGTCAGGAGTTGGTAAGGAGCTCGGAATTTGGGATGTCGCTCGCGGTACGAGTGCGCCTTCATCATCGCTCAAAAACGATACACAGCCTGGGATGATGCAGGCGAAGACGGCACAAGAGAACAGCTTCATCCTTTTGGTGTTCTGGGAGATCCCAGTGCAAAGACAGATGCTGGCGATCCACCATTCGGGTCCGGATTTGTCAGTCGATAGCAAGCTTTTGCTTCAGCGTGAACCCAGTTAGTAGGTCTTGAAGCTGATATACATCCCCCCGTCGCACGAGACTGCTACGAGATGCTCCAGTTGGCGGGTTAGAAAAAGCTGACCCATATTGGGAGTACCAACGCCATATATCATCGGCCTCAGAGTACGGCCATATCAGAGCGTGCTATAGTAGCTGCAGTGGTCTGAAAAGCAGGCGGAAGATCGCTCGTATTCGCTGCACTGGGCTGTGAAGGTGGAAGAGTGGTTGCGCTCTGCGGCGGTCTGGTTTGCGTATATTGCAGTGGTGCGGCCACTTTACATATGCGCAGATTTGTATGGAGTCAGACTAGAGAGCGCTGTCAGTGGTGGCCAGCAAGGGGGCCATGTGACTTTGATGATTGCTGATGACACTGGTTGGCGTAATCTAGCGGCTGATATGCATATGGCATGATCTGCGGCAGGCGCTGCGAGGTTTGGTTGAGCGGAGTGGAGGCTGTCTAACGGTATATATGAAAGTTGCGGAGAAATAAACGCTTTGCCGAGATCAGCACGGCTGTTGCCGGACATATCATATGTGGACAGAGCAGGAAAGCTTCGATAAGACTTTGTTCTTTTGCATTTGCATGGAAATGAAGAAGCAGAAGAAGAAGAAGAAGACGGTCGAATGAGCTACAGACGTAATTCTATACTCTCCGCATGGAGACTTCGAGATGATGTGATGTATGAGATGCGACAGTAGCGACTAACGGCTACATCTGGGAACACTTCCTGGTTATGGTATTTGCAGATATTGATGCTGCGAGTCTCGACCGCGTGAGAGAGTTCTAAATCCGTAAGGGTGTTATCTCAGCAGGAACAGGTCCCAGGGGAGTGGTGATGGTACGGTTCCTCTGCTGTGCCACCTTGCCCGTAGTGTATTGCGACGGTGTTATACAGGACGGCTCGACTGTACGTACGGAATTACGATATACCGGGATCCTTGGATTCGACCAAGCATGGGATGAGAAGAGGATCCAAGCATTGGTGTCGACGACGAGATATATGGCATGCTAAGGCCATCGCGCCTTTCTTATCCAGGACGTCGGACGCTTCCAGCTTCGATACGACAACTGAAGTCAAATGCTCACCTGTGGAAAAGCCAAGCTACAGACGTAGGTGTTGGGGTAGTTTGGAGTAAGGGCGTGAGAGTGAGAGAGGAGAGTCAAAAGAGAGTGAAAGTAAGAAGCAGCAGGTGAAGGCTCAGGAAGGCGCGATGAGAGCGACTGCCTGTCTGCTCGACATGACTGTCAATTCCGAAGTCCAAAACTGACAGCCTTGACGTCCCCCTCATTATGCAGTATGCAAATTCTCATGTCGAACCTCCACAACCTATGAGCGTGAGCGAAGTTGCATACCGTTTCGCGCACGGGCCGTCGGAGACTCTCGCGGAAGCTCCGCTGGAGGGGCACGGCAACGGCAAGCCTCCCACTTGTCGCGTCTCCGAGTCGGGCAGTGTCTTTATTGTCTCCCAAGCAGCAATTGGCGACATGGCCGACCCCATAGATAGCGCCCTGTGAGTAATCATCTGCTATTGTCAGTTCCAGGCTAACCCACACAGCGACCTCCTCCGCCGCCTCAACCCCAAAGACGTCAAGCGCAACGTCGACTCCCTCATCAGCCTGAACCCCGACCTCACCGAAGACCTCCTTGAGTCGGTCGATATTCCGCTCAGCGTCAAAAAGTGCTCCAAGACGAAGCGCGACTTCCTGTGCTGCGACTACAACCGTGACGGCGACAGCTGGCGGAGTCCATGGAGCAACGAGTTCGAGCCGCCCGTCGACGAGGGCGAGGGCGTCACCCCGAGCGACCGCATCAGGAAGATGGAGGTCAAGGCGAATGAGGCGTTTGACGTGTATAGGGAGCTGTGAGTGCATCTGGGTGGCAGACGGACGCCTAAAGCGCAGGCTGACAGGGACAGGTACTTTGAGGGCGGCATATCGAGTGTGTATCTCTGGGACATGGACGACGGCTTTGCCGGATGCGTGCTGCTGAAGAAGTGTATGTAGCGGTCCTTTGCGTCTCTCCTCCAAGGCTAACACGCACAGCCGTCTCGCCGTCCCCCAAGAGCTCCGGCAGCTGGGACAGCATCCACGTCTTCGACGCCCAAGACCGCGCCCGCACCGCCCACTACAAGCTCACCTCGACCGTCATCCTCTCGCTCGGCACCGACTCGGAAGCGCTCGGCGGCCTCGACCTCTCCGGCAACATGGTGCGCCAGATCGAGCAGGATCTCGTCGTCGACGACGACTCGTCGCACGTCGCCAACATCGGCAAGATGGTCGAGGACATGGAGCTCAAGATGCGCAATCTGCTGCAGGAGGTGTACTTTGGCAAGGCAAAGGACGTCGTGGGCGATCTCAGAAGTATGGACTTGCGCAAGAAACGCGGCCGGAGATTCTCGCTGACGGAATTCCTAGGTATCCCGCCGCTCAGCCAGACGAATCGGGACCGGGCGACGCAACGGGAGATGATAAGTAGCATGGGCCGGTGATCGATCGACGACAGCGACGACGCCCGCGCGACATAGACTCCAAAAATGAACAACTTTCAACGCATCGGCGAGCCGAGCATCCAGCCTTTCCGCTTACGTCGAGTGTGTGACTGACCGGACTGACAGAGGGTGGGGCGGCAATGGATGAGGAGGACAGCTGGAGGAGAGCTGGAAACGTGCTGGAGGAGTAGACAGATTCTACCACAACTCTTAGCTTAGTCTGGCAATGCAATGGAATGATCTCGTTCGTGTTATGCTACTTCCATCTTCTCTTTCTTTTACTGAGGCAATTCTGCTCCTCTCCGCTCAAGATGATCTGTTTCTTCGTCATCAACTCCTGCGTGTTACCGGTCTAAGATGCGGAAATACTCTTGATTTGGTTTCCTTCTCGTGACTCTTTCTGCATATCTAAGTGGCTCAAACGATATGCAGATGCCAAACATGTTTCGACAAAATCTGGCGTTGGTGTAGACATGTGTTGTAGAAATGGCCCATCATTTTCAATCGAGCAAACCTCATCCGGTGCGAAAGAGGCAGGAGCGGACCCCCACCACGCGTCGATTTCGCGACGACTGTAGAAGGAACGCGTCCACATCTTCGATCTGTTCTTGCGGACTCAGACGGAGTCGATCTCATGCTGCGACCACTATTTTATAGTTTAGATACGACGTATTGCGGTCTTGCTAGGGAGCTACAGTGGGCTTCACATGCCTCCTAGTTATGTAAATCCGAAACCTATGTTTGCATGAGAACTTGCAGCTCTGAAAAAGGGTAAAGCAGGACTTGGATGCGCTCATGGACACGCTCTCCCGGTCTTAAGTTCCGATTCCGGAGTCTACATGACACCCAACTGACGAGCCAGGTACCAAGTTGCATGCGAAGTCAAAGGACTCCAGCGAACTTCGTATCACCGTTCATGATTTACTCTGGTATTATCGTTGAGTGGACAGGTATCATGGGTGACACATCTCCAGCCGAGGT
The DNA here is from genome assembly GCA_010405375.1 of Lophiostoma macrostomum CBS 122681. Lineage (NCBI taxonomy): Eukaryota > Fungi > Ascomycota > Dothideomycetes > Pleosporales > Lophiostomataceae > Lophiostoma > Lophiostoma macrostomum. Next base: position 109,723 of record MU004383.1, on the reverse strand, counting down.
CTCTCGCCCCTCGATGTTCATTTACGCGCCCGCTCTTGACGTCCCGTCTAGATCCTTTGACTGGTACCTCAAATTACGGCAGAGGCAAGAGGCTTCAGTGGACCTCGCTTTACTGCTTCAACCTTGCTTCATCTCGCTTCGTAATGTAGATATTGAATTGGGGTATCGGTGCAGAGCATTGATTGAGGGGTCACACAATGAAACATTATCGATCCAGCACGACAAAACTCCTCCCAATCCGGCCAACGTACAGATCCTTGATCTTCTGATTGATATCAGCGATTGCAGTCGTCCACTTGATCTGTGCTTGTGTGGGCGCAAGCCAATCCAAGAATTCTGCGTAGAATTCCCTCGTAGCGATCGACCTCTGCGCTGGTCTTCTTGATGGCTTCTTCGAGGACATTGTTCGCTCCGTCGACGGCTTCTCTCGCGGCTGCATCATCGTCATTTTCGAGCCAGACTAGGTTGTTTCGCAACTGCTCAGCGTAAGCTTGTATTCGACCCGTCCAGACACCAAGATTCTGCTCATTCTGATTCATCCGCATTTCCAACATGCTCTGATCATGAAACAGCATATCTAGCGTCGCATTTCCTTGCTCGCTCGACGTATCCGGCCTGAGGCTCTCGACGGCGGGAGCTTTCTAGGGAGGCATTGTCGTTGAAGTAGATGAAGGGAAGAGAAAACGGTAGCACTAACGTGTCCCGGTGCGGAAGGACAAGACACTAGTCGCACAGTGCAGAATAGATGGCGGAGGGGGATGTGGTCGCAGGGGATGGGCAAAGGCAGTGGGCAAAGTGCAAGCACGTGGGGTGGAAAGGTTGCAGCGAGGACGACTAATATAGTGTTTTCAGCGGGACGCGTCGGGCGACGGACACGCGTTGTTTTCGTGACCTGTGTAAACGATTGTGCAGTGAGTGAATATATGCGTCGGGAGACTGTTTGACGTTCATCGGCGAGGATTTATACGTACTTGATCAGTCCACTCGAGAAACTACAAAATAGCTAAGAAGCTTGATTGTGCTCTGCACAGCTCCTCCTGATGACCTCTGAAGACCTCCAATGACCAATACAGAAGTGAATCTAGCTATGCTTCCCAGCACGTATATCTACACACCAATCTTAATGAGACACGAGGAAAAAGGACCGCAAAGTAGAGAGCGTCGCGAGACGAAGTATTGTCAGAAAAGTTCCTCTGCTGTCCGGACGGCTTGGTGACTTCCACCAGAGGCGACGGCTCCTGGATCGGTCATGCGCTAAAAAGGTTTGTTGGATTGCGCTATCCCGTACAGTTCCCGTCAAAGTAGGCTTCACACAGTAGGCCTCAGCCCCTAGCATGTAGTCAGCAGCAGCTCCTCAATAGACATACCTCCACCCCTTATTCCTCCGATCTGTCAACCCCTTCCAATCATCCTCATGCAAGACCTGGTCGCCCGTGACCTGCTCCGTCCCCTCGCTCACTGGTCGTCCATCCCTCCGCCCATTCTCCCACACATAATACAGCACCAGAACCACCATACACACCGCCATCGCGACCTCGGTAGCCAGCGTGACGATCTTGCCCGGCATGTACTGCGGCGCATCCCTGGCCTGAAAGCTCTGCGGCCCAATGATGTTGCCCAGGCCAAAACTAATCGCAACCGCATTCGCTACAAAACTGCGCTTCGTGTGTCCGGCCACGTTGACGCTGAGGTAGTGGTACAGCATGGGAAGCGTGGCGGTGATGGCGTTGATGAGCCACGCGCCGGCGAGCAGTCCCGCCTTTTTGGAAGGCGGCAGGAACGAGAGGAGAGCAGCGCCGAGTGCGGCGGTGAGAGCGCATACAGATATCCAGAGCCAGCGGTGGTGACCGGGGGTGACACGGGTGGCATAGCCGGCGAAGAGGGTCGAGACAATGGAAACGAAGCCCGAGGGCATGTTGAGGAGCGCGGCGAGCTTGGGTGTGTAGCCCATGTTGCGAATGATGGTGGAGGAGTATGTCGTTATGATGCCAGAGCTCGAAGCAGTCTGTTCGTTCCATTAGCTGATGTATTATACAATGCTTGGGTTAGTCAATCCAAGGATAAATTTTAACGACTTACGAAGAGTCCCGCAAGACAGAATATCCAGACTTGTGGGTCTGCCAGCGCTTCTCGGATCTCCACAGGACAGAGCTTTTGATTCCGCACACCAATCTTATTCACGGCAATGTGGTTCAGCAAGCTAATCTTCTCCATGTCCGTCAGGAACCGCGCCTGCATGGGCGTGTCTGGTAAGTACCACGCCGCGATCGCCCCGACACCGACAGTCAATAGACCAAACACCAAGAACATCGTTCTCCACCCACTTAACACTCCACCTTTCATATACTGGAACCCAAACGATATCAAACCGCCGAGAACCTGCGAAAACCCATTTCCGAGGAACCAGTATGCATAACGCGGCGCTGCTTCTGATTTGGTGTACCACTGTGCAAGAATGGTATTGGCGGACGGGAGGGTGGTGGCTTCGAAAATACCCAGTAAAATACGAGCCGCGAGAAGCGTGGAAAAGTCCTTCGCCGCCGTTGTACATGTGGTAGCTATTCCCCAGAGAATTACGTTGAGTGCCAGCCATTTAGCTGCGGGTATGCGCTGGAGGAGGTAGACTAGACACTGTTAGAGTGCTCTGTCATAGCTGGTGAGGCTTACTGTTTGGTATCTCGGCAACGATGTAAGCAACAAAAAACGCCGTTGCTACGTTTGTAAAGTCGTTACCCTGAAGATGTAGGTCCTTCAGAAGGCCCATGACTGCGGCGTACTGAAGGGGTCTTGGTCAGCCATGCTACCACAGGGTGTCAGGGGATATTCCGGTTCCTTGTGAATTACAAGCGACAAGAGGCTTAATCAAGCTACGCCTTGCCCTGTCAGGCTGACTTCAAGTAGTGTTGCTTCGCCAGCTGTTCCTCGCCGAACCGGAACATCGATCGACACGCCTGTGGTGCACCTAGGCATGCTATGGGATGAGTGTACGTGACTTGCATTGAGGGAGAACTTGTCGAGGTTCTGCATAAAGTGAATGGCCAGCATGCAAGGGAGAATGTTCCAGTCAATTTTTCGTCGAATGGCTTGGAGACTCGCCTCATCAGTCAATGCCCGCTCATGGTGTAATTGGAGATAGACCAGCGCTTCATCTACAGCAGCTAGTCCTCCAACCGTACCATCCGTATTCGGCGAGCGCAAGTGGGAGGTGCATTCATTAGGTATATTCTCTTTGTCAGCCATGGCAGGGGAGGTTCGGGTCGTGTCGGCAACAGAGTCCTAAAAGGACGGTCATCACTTGTCTTTATGCTGTCCTATTCTTGTACAGCTGAAGAACACCCCGAAACTGTACAACATGTCCCCAAGCCTTCGGGTCACAGGCTCTACGGTCGTCGACATGGCGTATCCTACTGGATCGTTGATTGGATAATGTTGGCTACGATTGGGACTTGCACTTCGACGACAGCAAGATCCTGGCTCTCAAGAATGCAGATCATCCGTCTGTAATGCTTATCGAAATCCAGAGTTTCACAAGATGCGGGACCGTCTAGTCGTCGGTGGTGCCAAGCACGCCTTGGGCGAAGAGGTCGAATACAACCCCGATTGAGAGGTTCAGCTCATCTCGTGCACAAGCCGCAGGGATCGGCCCGAGCAAGTGCGAGCTGCATCGTTCAGCTAAGCATAACTTGGCGATGGACCATTCATTCTGGTCGGCGAAAATGAGAATTTGAAAGGCATGGAGAAAGAGCAGGATGTCCGTTATTTCGAGATAATCTCAGGTCTCGTCATCCGCCACAACCACCGCCACATCTGAAGCCGCTCCGAGGCCGCTCGTGCATTAGCGAGCCCGCCTAGCGCCGCTTATACGCTCTCCTTCGGAGTTGTCAGCGGACGCGCGATATGTCGACCGCATACACTGGACCCTGATGCTGGTATAGTAGTATGTGCGAGCGGGGACGACGCGGGGAGGCGGAAAGCGAAAACACTTGCTGGCGAATGGGAATGCTCAGGTTGAGGCAGATAGCAGCGGGCCGCGTAGTGCTGAAGACGTCTGTACTAAGAGCCCTGCAGATGTATGGATTATGCCGAAAGTTGTAGATATAAAAGGCCTGGTCCTGCTGGAAATTGAGAACAGCAGCAGAGAATCAAACCGATTCGCTTTGAGGAACTTTCAGCGTGCACCACCATCAACCAATACAAGTCCACCTCTTTAAACTCCCCTTCGTCATCAGAATCATGGCCCACGTCAACCGACTCCAAGACGCACGCGTTCTCGTCTTCGGCGGCACCTCCGGCATCGGTTTCGCTGTCGCCAACCTCTGTCTCTCGCAAGACTCAACAGTCATCATCTCTGGCTCCAAACAACCCAAAGTCGACGACAAGGTTGCCCTTCTCCGCTCATACTATCCCTCGCTTCCCGCCGACCGTATCTCAGGACTAGCCTGCGACCTCGCAGACACTCCGAACCTCGAGGCTAACCTGACGGAACTGTTCGAGAAAGTAACCCAAGGTGGCGAGAAGAAGCTCGACCACATTTCCTTCACAGCCGGCGACGTCCCCAAGATGCCCCCGCTAAAGGGCGTCAATGTCGAAGATACGCTGGGTGGGTTCAAGATCCGGTTCCAGAGCAGCGTCGTCATTGGAAAATTACTCCTCACTGGCAAATACGTGCATGCCTCGCCGTCCTCCTCACTCACGCTTTCTGGCGGCGTGAATACGACAAAGCCCATGCCGGGATGGAGTTTTGCAGCCGGCTTTGGTGGCTCGGTGCAAGGATTGACGAGAGGGCTTGCAGTCGATCTGAAGCCTATCCGAGTCAACATTATCGAACCCGGTGCGATCAAGACCGAGTTGTGGGATGGGTTTGCTTCGCGAGTTCCTGGAGGCGCGGCGGAATTTGAGGAGATGCTCAGGCAGAAGACCTTGACTGGGACTGTGGGGTTGCCCAGTGATACCGCCGAGGCGTATGCATGGTGTATGCGGGATCATTTCGTCACAGGAACTGTTGCAGGGACAAACGGAGGTAGTCTGTTAACGTAAGAAGAGCGTCGTGGATGGTAGTCGACTGATAGGTTTTAGACAAGACGTCTCCTTCAATAACCTAGATCCTGTTCCGAACGCGTACCCATCACAGCTCTCCACTTGGAGCAGTCAGCCAATAAGCCTCTGAATCCTCGTTCCCGCAGATCCGAAATGCTCTCTGTGCTGCGCTTGAGATCATAGTCCAACGCGGACTTGAATTTGTGACCTAGTTTGGCGTACTTTTCGCGGAATCTCTCAAACACAAGACAGAACAAATCGATGTCCGCCTTCAGGCTCTCGTCACCACACAACTTCCACTGTATCACCAAGACACAAGCAGAAATGTAGAGGGAGGAACCGAGATGTGCACTCAGAAGTAAGTCGGTGGAGATCAACGATGTGTCCTTTACCATTTGGGCTGCATTGCGTGCGGCAGCAACCGCTCGCATGAACTGTTGGTGGGCCTCTGCTTCGTCGACTAGTTTGGCGCACCTGTAGTGCAACAAGATCGCCATCGTGTTGATGGTGACGTTGAGCCAAAGGACATAGCCGCGATTTTCGGGGAGCGCTTCGAGAACTGATGTTGTTGCCCGCGGGAGGCTGAGCCGGAACTTGACTAGATGCGCGGAAAGATCGTTGCACTCCTGAGCATAATTTGGTGAATCCGGTGTGTCATGCAACGAATGTATCTGCTCGGTCACACGGCCAAGCAAAACGTGGGCTATGATTACATAGTGAAACATGTTGAGAGGGCTTGTTGCAAGAGAAGAAGTGGCGAGCAAGCTGTTGAGATTTCGAACGAACGGAATGGTGCGTGAGTTGGCAGTCTCGGTCTGTCCGGGATTAGTTGTATAGTAAGATCCTACGTCAGAAACCAACTCACCTCCAGTGTCATCACTTGGAAGACGTTGTCGGCAACGGGGACATTGACTTTGAATTGTCGGTCATCGATGGATTGAGGCCACCCTGTTGGCCACGAAAGCGATCTATCTGTCATGAAAAGTAACCAAAGTGTTCTGCGATACTCTTCTTTCTCGACAGGCCTCTTGGGTCGGGGGTACGATATTCCGTAAAAAGCCTCGTCGTCAGAGTCCACACGATTCAAACCCAAAGCGCAGGCCTGCCTCCAGGCTTTGCCAATGAACAGCCAGCCAGAGGAGTAGTCACCAATGCTGGACGCATGACGCAGTATGAGCAGGGCCGTCTGTACGATCCGAATTGCTGGCTGTGGGTCTTTGCCTGTCATTTCGTACTCGAACTTGGCCATCTCATGCCAGTTCATATGCTGATCCCTGACAGACTGCTCAGGGTGGTTGATGGCAGCTATTGCGCACATGGCATATAGAAGTGAAGGTGCTTCGAAGTGGACCGAGCGGCTCTGGACTTGTTGCAAAAAGGTGGTCTTGTGGAAGCATGGGAATGCATGGTACCAGTGTTCAAAGAAGAGATTGACGAGTTCGATGACCACGGCGTCAGAAGGCAAGCCAATGTTACCAATGTTCTCTCCTATAGTGACCATTTCTTCGCTCAGATCTGTGGGGGGTCCTGGTAGTGGTATAAAGTAATCTGATTCGTCGATTGGAAGAGGCTGACCGCTAGGGAGGATATTGAACTGAGAAGCCATTTCCAGGCTGGGGAATTCCATCAAGTAGGGATCACCTTGGCCAAAGATAGGCTGTAGTCCAAGCAAAGTGGACGAGTACTGGGGGGCTGGGAATTCATTTCTCGATCGGCTGGTGGCGTAGTCACATTGTATGCCCCATTTGCGACACAGCGCGCATGAGGGCCGTTCGCCCTGCAGGCTGTTAGCGACGCCTGGATGGTAGCCGTGTAGCTTACGTCACATCTCTTCTTACGATGCCTACAACTTCGGCAGGCTTGCTTTCGCTTGGAGATTGAGGCAGGCGTGGTAAGAGACTGCATATGCTGGATGATCCGGTGTGAAACTAAGGCTTGCTGAGAAGTGGAAGGTGTCGCAGCTGGGTTGCTCTCTACTATTCACAGTCAGGTGGATGTCCTTCGGTTTTCGCTAAAGAGTACTGCAGCGCGGTTGACAACTGAACCGGGCCGTCGAGCACCAGGGACGTATGGCGTAAGTGGTCGAGTGATAGTTCGGGTATATTGTCAGGATTCGTAAGGTCCTCTTGCAGGTCGGCTTTAATCGGCTTTAGGACCTCCCTGTGATTGGTTGTGCAACAACCATTTACAGCTCCCCTACACTGCCTCACGGCACATCGTGAGGACTGATAAAGATATATGAAGCCTTTTAGAGATAACTTTATTCAGATTCGCATGGTATACCGTACTAGTACATTCTAAACACTCGATATTCCAAGTTTCGCCACTTTCCACGCCTTATGGCGCATATCCGGCTTACGTACCGGAGGACAGACGTTACCTTTCACAAGGACACATTCACATTATATCAGAACATAGATTACAGGTCCTTATGGCCTGGAGTTGCTTCTTCCGTCGCCACAGTCGGTGTGTGATCCAGCAGCCTTCCGACGTCTAGGCCCAGATGGCTAGCGCCCTCGACGTCCCTTACCAGACCAGTGGCCGGACAGAGATTCTCGACATTCGTCGGTGTGCATACATGTGCCATCCAAGGATGAATGACAGGCCTGAGCAGCACATATGGCATGGCTGCCTTGATGTCGATCAGACATTCATCATCAACTCGCACTTCGTAGCTGAAGACGGTGTGTGAGTGTGAGGAGGTATAGATGGAAAGGCATCATACATAGCAGGGTATTTGCTTGTGATTTGATTCCGGAAAGAGGGACACATGCGGCTTCGTAAAGTCTACATTCGTCCTCCTCCTCAGGAAGTAGTGTCTCCGAGACGGGGAATCAGCATCTATGCACGAATGGCTGCCAGATGTGGGGAGGTGTGAGTCTGTTCCACCGTGTTTCCTACGTGGTTGAGCCGAGCCACCGAAGGTTTGAGCTTCTCCAGGACTTGAGCGGCTACGTCCACGGCCTTTTCCGGAATGCCTATGCAACGTCAGAATAGATGAGGGTACAGCACAACCACACTCACCAGCAACCCTGGCAACCTTCAAGGCGTGGCTCTGTCGGTTGACGCCTTTTCTCAATCGGTGAACATACGAAAACTTGCCATCCTCCTCTTCAGCTACATCATTGCAGTAGCAGCCTAGCTTCTCAAAATCCCTCGTCATATCTGTAAGCGCGTGAAAGTGTGTCGCGAAGAGCGTCCGACACTGGTTCTCGTGATACAGGTGATGCAGACAGGCATACCCTACTGCAATGCCATCTTCAGGCGTCGTGCCGCGGCCGACTTCGTCCATGATCACAAATGACCGTGGTGTCGCCTCCTTGAGTATGTGCGCTGTCTCGAGCATTTCCACCATGAACGTAGACTGGTCTTGATACAGGTTGTCTGCGGAGCCCACCCGACTAAACACTTTGTCGACCACGCCAATCTCCGCATACTCCGCTGGGACAAATGAGCCTGTCTGTGCTAGAATGGAGATGAGCGCGTTTTGACGAAGATAGGTGCTCTTGCCAGCCATGTTCGGGCCTGTGATGAGCCAGATGCGTTCTTCATCTCCTAACAAGCAGTCGTTGGGTGCAAATCTGCGGCCCTGCTCGTCCAAGCTGGCTTCCACGACTGGATGCCGTCCCCCAACGATGTTGTGCGCGATGCCTGAGTTTAGCAGAGGTCGGACAAACTGCTTCTCTTCCGCAAGTATTGCAAAGGCGCAGCCGACGTCTAGCTCATCGAGCACCGCGGCGTTGCGACGTAGCTTGACCAGGTTGAGGACCACTTCTTCCCTCAGTTCCCCAAGAACCCGCTGCTCTTCATTACGGATCCGGAAGCGAGTCTCGTCCATGCGTGCGCCCAATTGAGTCCATTCCGGAATCTGAAAAGAGCGCGTCGATTTGCTACTACTGAGACTCTTCGGGTAGTGGCTTGTTACACGCGCGACATCTTTATTGCCTTTGACGTGCGCAATGTGCGCCAGGTTGGGCGTCCACTTTAATGTGAGACTGTCAGCCTGCGTTTCCTTCCTGAGCTCTGATTCCAGAGCCGTTTTCTTCACGAGCATATCGTCCAGTTCTTGGTGAAGTCGCTCAAGTTGTCTGCTTGCTGTCCTTTTCATGATCCACACATCGTCCCGACCATCAGTCGCACTCTTGAAGCTGGCTGTGATTATTCGCTGTTTAGGCTGGATGCGCTTCGGCATGAGTTTGAGGTCCTCCTCCCCGGCTTCTCTCCCCAGTACATCCTGGGCAAAGCCTGCCATCTCCTCTGCCTCGTCGTCTTCGATCCGGTGCTGCTCCGACAACCCCTCTTCGTCAATGGCTTCTTGGATGCGTTTAGCGAGCAGGAGGGGTTTCTCAATGTCAAAACGTTTGACCAAACCGGGTAGGCATCTTCGACGCCGCTCTTCGGTCTCGACATTGTCTGGGCCCAGGGGAGTAGCATTGCGGAATGCTGAATGCTGGTGCAATTCTCCAAGGATCGTGGACGTGGTCGAAATGGTTTTCGACAGTTCAAGCAAATCATCTGCGTCACCTCGGCCCATGGTAAACTTGGTGACTAGACGGAGAGAATCAAACGTGTCACCGAGCAGGGTGATGACATTTTGTCGCAATTGTGGGTACTCCAGCATCTCTTCCACCAGATCTAGCCGATCGTTGATTGTGGATAGAGACATTGAGGGCGCAGCTGTTTCCTGTCAGTGCGTGGAAGTATTTACAGGCATCTGTACGTACCCAAGCGCTCCGTCAGCAGGCGCGTGCCGCTCTTGGTGACTGTCTTCTTTAGCGAGTGTAGAAGACTCCCTTCATAAGTACCGTCCCGGATGGTAGTCCTGATTTCAAGAGCCCTCAGGCTATTCTTGTCAATGCTCATATAGTCGTCTGCTTGGTGTCTTACAGGAGCCTGGAGTCGGGTTCTTGAGTCGAGCAGCTGATGCTTGACGTAGTGTAGGAGCGAGCCGCCAGCAGCCACCTCTGAAGGCGTAAAATTGGCGTCGTCAAAGTCTTCCACAACGTCTTCCAGCATTGGCACCCAATCGGAGACTGTTAGGGGCTGCGCAGATGGCTCCTGGAAGGTGATACTGTGGCCATCCTCTTGCAAGATAGAGGCTATGCGCGAGTGATCGGCCCCCTGAAAGATACTATCGAGCACAATCTCCCTAGGCTTTATACGCGCCACGACTGATGGAAGTGAGGCTATATCGGTACTCTGAGTGACAAAGTCGCCACTGGCAACGTCTATCCAGGCTAGACCAACCTCAGTCCGCGGGAGGTTGAGAACAGAGGCAACGCGTGCGCTGCCAGGGCTCTCCTTCAGAGCTCGCTCCTTGTTCAGTGCTTCGGCGTCCACATGGATACTTAGCAGGTAGTTATTCTGCCAAGGGTCCATGAAGTGCTCGTCAATCAGTGTTCCTGGCGTGACGATGCGTGATACTCTGCGAGTGTAAGCAAGGTCACTCTTTGCCCTCGAGGGAGCGTCATTGAGAAACTCGTCATTGATAGCGACGTGCTTATTGAGGTCCTGCACGAGAATTTTGAGGTAGCGGTCCAGTTGATACGCTGGAAAGCCGGCCTGGGGGATTTAGCGCTGTGATGAATTTCGCAAGTAAACCCACCATTGACACCGCTGGCCTCTTGCTACTCTTCATGGGCCGTCTTTTTGACTTTTTAATGTTCAGCAGTGGTGCGTACTGATCCGCATGCTCAAAATAAAGCTTTGATGTTTAGTAAAGATTGACTGTTTGTCTGCTTTGGCTCACTTCATAGAAGCCCCCAACGCGCGTGACAACTATACAGTGGCTGAACTTGAGCATGGTAATGCGCACTTGCTGTAGCAGAGGCGGGTACTCTGGCTCTTCATCCGCCTGTGGCGGCAGCGTATCTGGTGTGATGCCAATGGCGCCCTGTGGGATGTCATCCAGATCCATGGTTGCTTTCCTTTTCGCGCCGCGGCATTGTGTTGATGGATGCCATCTTGAGTGGCAGCTCCGGCTAGCACGTGAGTCACGCGTCCCATCGTTAGACAAGAGCGTACTACAGAGGCGCGATGAGCAACTAACAGAGGAGCAATGTTTCAGTCTCAACGAAATGAGATGAGTCCTGACCGATGCACAACGCAACAGCATGGTCTGCAACGAAGCAGAGGTGGCATCTGATGGCAGCAGTCCAGGATGCAGCGAGGCATGGGTGTTTGGTGTTGTGGCTCGTGCTGCAGGTACGTGTACGGATGCGGCATAGCGCGAACGCGGGGTCATGCTTTGGGAGTCGCTAGAAATTGTATCATTTATCATTGATGCCACCTTGAGCTCTGCGACTCCTCCCAATTCACAGTGCGCGGACCTGCAGCCTTCTGAAATCATACACCGTATACCACGCTACGTGTTTTTGCGACTCTGCCTTGTAAAGCTGCAGACCGATTGCTTAACTCTTTCGACTTTCCTGCCCCGCAAAGATGGCGCCCCAATTCGAGCCATTGAAGAACGATCTCCTCCTTCGGACAGCACGAGGTATCCCTACACCGAACCTTCGATCACATTCGTTTCCTGATGAATGAACAGGCGAGAAGGTCGAGCGACCGCCCATGTGGGTGATGCGACAAGGTTGCTGAGGTCCCTGCCCCTCAAGGTACTCGAACTGACAGTCCCAGCCGGCCGATACCTCCCAGAATACCACGAAGCGAAAGGCGACCACGATTTCTTCGAATGCTGTCGGTCACCTGAAATCGCCTCGACGCTGACCCTCCAACCCATCGAGCGGTTCGAAGGACTCATCGATGCCGCCATCATTTTCTCCGACATACTCGTAATTCCCCAGGCGCTGGGCATGGAGGTCATCATGGTGGACAAGAAGGGCCCGCACTTCCCGGAGCCACTGCAGTCGCCCGAAGACAAGCAGTACCAGGAAGTCATGGAGCGCCAGGTGGACGTAAAGGAGTCGCTGGACTATGTATACAAAGCCATAACGGTGACGAGGCAGAAGCTGAAAGGCAGAGTGCCTTTGATCGGCTTCTGCGGGGCGCCCTGGACGCTGCTGGCGTACATGGTGGAAGGTGGAGGGAGCAAAATGTTCATCCAATCCAAGACGTGGCTGTTCCGGTACCCAGAGGAAAGCAAGGCGCTGCTGCAGAAGATTGCCGAGGCCTGTGTCGAGTATCTCGCACTGCAAGTGCAAGCCGGAGCTCAGGTAGGCCAACCATTCTGTAACTTTATACACGGCTAACCTCTACAGATGATCCAAGTGTTCGACTCGTGGGCCGGCGAGCTCTCTCCGACGTCCTTCAGGTCATTCGCTTTACCCTATCTCACATATATCGCCGACAAGCTGCCGCCGAGATTGAAAGAGCTTGGCCTGGAACGCGTGCCCATGACGGTCTTCGCGAAAGGAGCATGGTACGCATTAGCCGATCTGTGTAATTCCAACTACGACGTTATCGGCCTGGACTGGCTGCACGATCCGGCGGAGGCGTACAAGGTCGCACGCGCAAAGGGCAAGACCCTACAGGGCAACGCAGACCCTGGGGTTCTGTATGGCGGACGGGAAGCAATTACGGCTGTCGTCAAGGAGATGGTGGCAGGCTTTGGGCAGGGCAAACAAGGATGGATCGCCAATCTGGGCCACGGTAAGTTCTGTCGTGCGTTTTTGACGAAGAGCGCTAACGAGGCCAGGCATTACACCCTTTGTGAAGCCGGATGATTTGAAGTTCTTCTTCGAGGAGATACACAAGTATACAACATCGTAGCCTTCCGAAGCGCCAGAGGCGAAATGAATGTCATTGCGTCAGCCTACTTGTCGTCTTCACCAATGTCTTCATACCTGCAATAGCTGATCAGTTCGCGGAGTCCCTGATGATATGCCGTACTCACCAGTCCTTCGGCTTCTCCTTGATGAACTTGTCCATCAGCGCCTGACAGTCTTTGCTCTCCAGCACTACCACCTCGATTCCCCTCTGCTTCAAATACTCCTCGCCGCCAAGAAAAGTTTTGTTCTCTCCTGGATCAACGTCAGACTTTCTCATTGTCGAGGCAACATCCTGACGATGCACGTACCAATGACCACACGCTTCACGCCATACATGACACAGGCACCAGTGCACATATCACAGGGCGACAGAGTGGTGTACATGGTGGCACCGCGGTAGGCTGCCGCCGGCAATCGTCCGGCATTCTCCAAGGCGGATATTTCTGCCTGTACAAATGTCAGACCACGTTCTGACGACCGCTTTTTATTCCAATCAGGATGCACACTCACATGTAGTGTGGCACTCCTTTTCTGAATACGCATGTTGTGCCCTTGGCCTAGGACCTTGCCGTCAGCTGAGACCAGAGCCGCCCCAATTGGGACGCCTCCTTCTTCGCTGCCCTTCTGCGCCTCAGCGAGTGCGGCCTTGAAGCCGGCGTCTGTCTCCATAGCGAAAAATCTTAGGCTTCAGAGAATTTAGATCTAGTGACGTTTGCCGCGAGTGGTCGAGGGCCGAGGCCAAAGCATCCATTATCGCCGCTCGCCAATCGATAAGATCTATCTTCATGCGGGCGCTGATTGGCTCCCGCAGACGAGCTTAGCGCGCTTCGACGGTTCTCCAGGGACTGCACGAACGACGACGCTGCGGATGTTTTGCTGGCCATTCCCTTCCCATGAGCGTGGCCTGAGTGAATATTGCTGCATCCCGCCTGTGTTGCCCTGCTGCCGGCCTGTTTGCGTCGCTGTTTGGGGCGATTCACGCCCGCGCAAGGCTGCAGTTGCCTGTGGAAACGCATAGAATCCGTCGGAAGCTTCGCTCGGCGCAGTTCTGGTTCGATTTGCAACATCCCGGACCGCTTCTTAAATCCCAGCGCTTTTGTCCACGGCCCCAACACCACGAAAAATAGACTTTCTGCTGCGCAATCTCTCCGCCGCCGTGACCCGTTTCCCTACACACGCTGCCCGCGACCCGCAGAGACATATTCGGTGAGTGTGCTGCGCCCTATATTCGCGATTCCGCCAGGCTGCCTGCACCCACGGGACGGCCTCGCCTCGCCGCTCCGCAGAAAGCTGCAGCTTCACGCAAACTGTACCCTGCGCGCCCCCAGGCTGACATTTAAACAAGCACACAAAGCGACACAGCGCCCCCTCACACTCCACCTCCAGAAAACCTCACCTCCAGAAAACCTCACCTCCAGAACACCTTACCTCCGGCAGACTCGACCCCGCTAGCCCCTCCATCCCTTCGACCCAGAGCCTCCTGCGACCATGGTCAAGGAGTCGAAGTTTTACGACATCCTGGGGGTATGTTCGACATGCTGTGCGAAGGTGTCAGCCCATACTAACTCTCGCAGGTGGCCCCGGATGCCTCAGATGCACAATTGAAGTCGGCCTACAAGAAGGGCGCACTGAAACACCACCCAGGTAAGCTGCATCCTGCTAGATTATTACCCCAACATTCTAACACCCCCCAGATAAGAACGCACACAACCCTGACGCCGCGGAAAAATTCAAAGACCTCTCACATGCCTACGAAGTCCTGTCAGATTCCCAGAAGCGCCAATTATACGACCAGTATGGCGAGGAGGGCCTCGAGCAGGGCGGCATGGGCGGCGGCGGTATGGCGGCCGAGGACCTGTTTGCGCAGTTCTTCGGCGGCGGTGGCGGTGGCGGCCCCTTTGGCGGCATGTTCGGCGGCATGACGAGAGAGACGGGGCCCAAGAAGGCCCGCACCATCTCGCACGTCCACAAAGTCTCGCTCGAGGACATCTACAAGGGAAAAGTCTCGAAGCTCGCACTTCAGAAGTCCGTCATCTGCCCCAAGTGCGATGGCCGGGGCGGCAAAGAGGGCGCCGTTAAGAAGTGCACCGGCTGTGACGGCCGCGGCATGAAGCATATGATGCGCCAGATGGGCCCCATGATCCAGCGCTTCCAGACCGTCTGCCCCGACTGCCAGGGTGAGGGCGAGATCATCCGCGACCGCGACCGATGCAAGCAGTGCAACGGCAAGAAGACCATCATCGAGCGCAAGGTTCTGCACGTCCACGTCGATCGGGGCGTCAAGAGCGGCCACAAGATTGAGTTTCGCGGCGAGGGCGACCAGCTGCCGGGCGTAGAGCCGGGCGACGTTGTGTTCGAGATTGAGCAGAAGCCGCACGCTCGTTTCCAGCGAAAGGACGACGACCTCTTCTACCAGGCCGAGATTGACCTCCTCACGGCGCTTGCTGGCGGCCAGATTCATATTGAGCATCTCGACGAGCGGTGGTTGACTGTGGATATCATCCCCGGAGAGTGCATCAGCCCTGGTATGTTGAATATTCCATATGAACTGTATCTCACTAACAACCCCAGGCGAGGTCAAGGTCATCCGCGAGCAAGGCATGCCCTCGTACCGCCACCACGACCACGGCAACCTCTACATCCAATTCGACGTCAAGTTCCCCGACCGACTCGAGGGCCCCGACGGCGGCGCGTTGACCGAAGCCCAGGTCAAGGCACTCGAGAGCGTGCTGCCCACACGAACTGTTCCCGCCTCCCTACCTCCGCCAGACGCCATGACCGAGGACTTTACGCTCGATGACGTCGACCCGACGCGGGAACAGTCGCGGGCGCGCGGCATGGCTGGCATGGAAGATGACGACGACGAGATGCATCCCGGAGCGGAACGCGTGCAGTGCGCATCGCAATAAACGCTTTATGAAGGTCGACGAGACACGAGGCATTCATGAACGGTTGGGACGACGAAATGCGAGCCAAGGGAGCCATAAAAGCTGCGGAAAGATAGACCCTGCAATTGGCGTGAGGCGTGTGTGGAATTGATGG
Source organism: Lophiostoma macrostomum CBS 122681 (assembly GCA_010405375.1). Taxonomy (NCBI): domain Eukaryota; kingdom Fungi; phylum Ascomycota; class Dothideomycetes; order Pleosporales; family Lophiostomataceae; genus Lophiostoma; species Lophiostoma macrostomum. Next base: position 93,917 of record MU004383.1, on the reverse strand, counting down.
TCTCGCGAAGAAGCTACGGCATCTTGCATTCGAGGGTGTCCCAGCGCGCCGAGCTTCTGATATGGGCTTTGCTGGCCTGCCTGCTTGCCTTGCATTTTCCTTGGACTATCACGGGATCATGGGGCTATGGGTCACATCATTTCTTTTCTTTCCTTGCTTCTTTCCATGCGTTCACATCAGCTTAGACGGTGGGAGTTCTGCTCGTCCACTACCTTCCCATCTAGTGTCCCTTCTTCGAGAGTAGTCGAGGTGGGACGCGGTGGGGCTTCCAGAGTAAAGAGTAATGCCATGCCTTTCGGTCATGCTTTTTCGCAGGGTCTACGTGATGCTGGGGATTGGGTGAGTGGCGATGATGGTGATCATCATGAGCTTTCAATTATAAGTATCGTGAACGACATGAGGGGTATCAATCATTTCTTGAATATTTTTCATGGCGCGTGCATGTCTGGGGCTCTTATCTATATAAACCCCCTCGCGCTGGAGCTCTGCAAGTTCCTTACAACATGCTTTACACACTGCCTACCTCTAAAAAGTGGATACCCAAACTCCATGAGCAAGGGTCGGAGACTTCTTAAAAACCGCACTTCCCAATCTTGCATGGCGGTTGCGACGTTCTGCTCTTGGGATCGGGTCTGTTGTGCTACTGTGGGATTTGCTCTTTGATGGCTATGATGATGAGGAACTTGCTCGTCGCCATGGAATTAGGCTTTGGACTGAAAGGGGGAGTGTGTAGGGTACATAAAGCTCGTCGATTGAGTGCTATCGAAGTCTCCCTTACAGGGCAGGTGCAGGGCACACTACTAAAGATGAGCAGATCCCCCAGCATGGTGCTTGGGCTGGTCTCCTCAAAAACAGTATCGCCACGCTCGATGTCTTTGCGGCGCTGCGAAGTTTGCCTTGGTTGGAATCGAGGATTTGAGTTAGTAGGAGTCGGCTGCTGTCTACTATGGTTATGATCATCATCATTTTCTTCTTCGTCTTTATCTCCATTTTCGATTCTTTGCTACCTACTTCGGGTCGTTACTAAGCATATCACATTCCGGAGGGTATATATCGCCCTTTCTGAGGATTTTCTACGATCATTACGATATCTGCTGCATATTGTGGCTCAAAACGACGACAACCTTACTTTATGGTGCTGGGAGTTGGTGGGCTTCTGAAATATACAGCCGAGTGAAAATATGTGATTTGTGTCTGTGGGTTGGGGACTTGATACTTCGAATGTTTACTCAAGTACTGCATTCATACGTATGTGTGCTGGTATGCCGCGATCTTGACGTTCTGATGATGATGATGACCATGACCACTGTAGTCATTATTTGCTTTCTTCGCTTGTCCACGGCTGAGTAATTGGGCCTCCGGAGGGTATATAAATCATCTGTGGGTTAGATTTTTCTAATTTCCTTACAAGAACATTAGAGTGTGGACTACCAAAAATCCGCAATAGAATCTACATGGTGAGAAACGTGGGGATTCTCTAAAACAGTTAGAGATAAACAAGATGTGTTTCATTCTTCGCTTCGCTATGGCGTTTGCATTTCGTATCGAGTACCTTGGAATGGTGTTAAGCATCATCTTGCACGTGTTCTATATTCCAACAATCCCCAAGATCCTCTGTTTGGGCTCTTAACATGATTTAGCTGGAGGATATATAAATCTCCTTGACACGAAGCTTGTAAGATCATTAGACAATGCATGCTGTATCCGCTCTGAAACAATACACATTGTTGCTTGATGATCCGGAGAGCTGGTGTTGTTCTCAAAAAAAGCCATAACCATATGTCATGAGCTTTGGTCTTGGTTTCGTTGGTTTGTATTAGTGCTATCATATGCTTTCCTCCCTTGGTGAGTATTATTGCTATTATAGGTTCTTGTATGAAAGAGTATATGATTCTAGGCACAGGACTGTACTAATTTCTTTACTGTCCGACGCAGTGCGGACTCTCAAAGCAACGGACACAATTTTAGGCTTCTAGGAAATAGTCTTTCTTCAGAGATGACATCTGGATGTTTGAGGGCCTCATGTGTGTGGTCTTTTTGCTGGCTTCGGTATGCCGTCTTTGCGTCCAAATGTGGTCCATACTGTCGTTCTAATTAGAAACTCTGAGCTGCATTAATGTATGTTAAGCGGTTCCAACGGCCTTTGTTAACCCCTACAGTATGCTTCAAGTGTCATTTTACAAGGTCCGCGCGAGCCTGTTGAATATAACTTGATTAATGTGGTCTTCTTGTATGCCTTGTTTTCTTAGGGTGCGAACCTCCTCAAATATCTGATGGGTGTCATGTGGTTCTGAAAACTAGGTTCACTCTAAGGAGACAGCATGTTGTTTGTGGCCTGGCTTCGACACGTTCATATTACTCCCTAGCACGATATACTTCAACGTAAAGATTTGATCATCTAGCTTCGTTCTCAGCAAGAGTTAGGAGCTCGGGTATATCAGTTCCTTGCATGGACGTATCCTAGTCTCTTTGGAGTGTAGACTTCAAATAGGAAAACTCTACCCAGATGATGTTGGGGACTGGCTTTCTCTCAAAATTAGGTTCGAGACACGAGATGTACGGCTTTCAGTGCTAGATGCCTGTTCATCTTTTCCTCCCTGTCTTGTACCTTCCCCGACATCAAGTCCCAATGCGCTGTCTTAATTTCCAAAGAGGCAACGTCAAGTAGGTATGAGGCCTCTCGAAGCCCGACTTTGTAAAAAGTTGAGATGTACGAGTCCATGTATTCTGATTGAGTATATCTCTCTACACTTGATCAACAAATTTCGATAAGTACTATGTTCTCATGACTCGCATGCTAACTGAAAGATTTCCATACTGACGAAGTATGTCGCCGGAACAGTAAAGGAGGCTTTTGGACTTGGCGAGGAGCGAGTGAGTAGTCTCTCAAGCACCTAGATTCTGCGACTCGTTGAGGGATAGGGCAAGGTTCAACTACGTGGAAGGATCAAGTTGAACCGTTTAGCGGGCACCAGACAGGGCAAACAGTACTAGAAAAGCCTTTGGACCTCACTGATTTCGAGGTTCCATGTTCTCAACAATATAAGTCCCTCGTATCAGGTAATCGGCTCCAAAGCGAACGAGCAAATGGCGATGGCCCAACGGGGTTGCATTTTTACCGGAGTCGCACACAACTTCGAGTATATTGACCTACATGACACCTCATACGAGCATACCAAAACCAGAATGGAAGCAGTTGCCCTCCTCTTGCTGATCCACGACATGTCGCCGCCAACCTCCCGGCTTGTTTCGATTCCCGACCTCAGCCTTGGGCCAGCCTTGTGCTGGCCGTCGTCTACCTCAGCCCAGGCAGAAAATGTATGCCAGTGGCATGTAACACCAGAAGTCGATTCCTCGAGCTGTATTGACTGAATAGCGGGAAAAAACGTAGAGCGAGAAGAAGGCGGCTTGTAAAACGATAAAAGCGATCGCGACGTGGAGTAACTGTGCGCCCCGGTTGTCAGCGAGCATTTCTGGGGTTGGCGTTCCCGCATCGAGATGAACGGTATTGTAGGGCATCTCCATCACTTGATCTAGGAGAAAATAGCCTCGCGGTGATGAAGAGCTCCGAGGATTGTGTTGTCGAGATTGAGGATGTCAAGAAAGATGGCTCCAGGAAGTCGCGGAGGACACACTCGTTGGCTGAGCCGCGAACGCAGAAGCAAACTATATTCGGACTGAACCGTGCAAGCGCCGCATCGATGCATCAGAGCAAGCGGGGGCACTGCATAAACGCTATCCGTGCGTCGTAACACCAATTTGCCTTTGCCGCTCGTCTGACAGCATACAGTAATGGTCAAGATTGGTGGCGCCGGACGACATATGGTCGCTCTAGCTTTCACGGGCGAGACGGACAAGATTGTTACGAGGTTCAAAATCGACAAGGCGGAGCAGTACATTTACATGGCGTCCGTTACGTTCCCGAAGCTCGCGATTCTTACGCTGTATATGCGCATCTTCTCGACCAGAGTCTATCGGAACCTGGCATACGGCACTGGAGCCGTGATCGTGGCTACATGTGTTGCTGGCATGATTTCGTCTTCTGTCATCTGCAGGCCGTTCGCGTACAATTGGAATAAAGGGATACCTGGAACATGTGGGGATGTAAAAGCCTCGTATCGGTATATCGGCATTCCTGGAATTATCACAGACGTAGTCATGGTAGTCCTGCCACTCCCTGCCTTGTATAGATTGCAGGTAGCCACGCATATGAAGATTGGGCTTTTGGCGACGTTTATAGCTGGCGGATTGTAAGCAGCGTGCATCGTCTTGTCTGGTTGTATTACTGACTTTGATCTAGTGGGCTTGTTACGAGTATCCTCCGTACGGCAACTTTCTTCGAGGAGGATCTGTTCAAGGATCCAACGTACAATTGCGTAAGGACTATAACCTGGACGATTGTCGAGCCGAGTGTGTATCTCATGGCAGCATGCATGCCGTCGTTTCGGGCGCTAAAGCGCAGGTTCCTTCCGGATATAAGTCTTACGAAAGTCGCATTTAGTGGAGTGTCGAGGCCCAGTACGAAGATATCATCCCAGAGAACGCCAAAGGGAAAAGGCCCAACGAGTCAAATGACAGAGGTGGAGCTGCGTAGCATGGGAAAACTGGAGCATAGCCGGAATGAAAGCACTGCGAGGCTGAGAAGTCCTGTAGACAGTGAGATTGATGTGGAAAGCCAGTTGGGATCAGTGAGGTGGGAGGCACTGGGTACTAGGCACGGCGTGCAGAGTTTTAGAAGTAGTCTTGCGTGAGTGACTCGTTGTAATATCCGTGTTTTCTGGAAAAAATCACTCGTGGTCCAAAGGCCAACGCTCGGGTCCTACTCCACTTCCTTCCCTTTCTGCTTTTTCCTCAGACTGCCCAACCCCTTGACCTTCAACCCTCGCTCTTTCCTCAGCGTCTTCAAGGCTTCTTCCGTCAAGCCCTGCCGAAACATTTGCTCGACCACCAGCTTCTTTCTGCTCCTCTTATCGCCTATACTAATCGTAATACCCGCGGAGATGTTGCAGCTGATACTGCATGTCAAAATGACAGCAGTCAGCGCCTTTGGCCTGTGCTTGTAGTATATGCCCCACGTTGTGCCGCCCAGCGCCATCTGGAACAGTGAATGGCAGTCTAGCAACACCACGATTGCAATCAGCAAGCGCAACGAGAAGGCACGGTGAGTTGTCGTCTCGCGCGGCTTGTAGAAGGTATGCGACTTGGCCAGCTTGTCCTGATGATGCTCCAACTTGTACTGCTGGGTTGGCGACAGCACACTCTCTTCAGCATCCGGATCGGGCTCGTCCCCCGTCTCCCATGGATGCGTCTCCGGGCGCGCCGGCAGCTCGTTTCGATCGCGAAGGGCGGGGAGGCCTTGTTTCTTCCTCAGTCTCCATGTCAAGTGAGCATAATGAGCAACGAATATCATGTGGTACGTGTCCACGGCTCGCCACGGCGCGAAGCCAATTCCAACTACGCAGAAGAGCGCCGTCAGAATCTGATCGCATATTTCAATAAAGTAGACCTGTCGATCACCAACGCTGATCCAACCAATCAGGAACAGGACCCAGGCAGCGCCCCAGAAGGTCAACAGGAACGCGTAGAGCGATACGAGGAACCCCACAGGTTTCCGTACATAGTGCCCAAACCCACGCATGCTACGTTTGAACTTTGCACGCCGCGAGTGTAGCAGGTGTCGGACGTGGTCGTTGAGCGCGGCCTTCTCTTCTGCAGTCCAGCCCGGCAAGGAAGTACCATGTGGAAGCACCGCGTAGTTGTGCCCTTCTGACATGCCCGTGAGGACTGATGATATAGTGTCCATGCGAGTCATCCCGGCTGGACGTTTCGGGCGTCCGTCTGCGCCTTCGACCTTTTCAGGGTCCTGCTCGGGGTCCACATAACCTTGAGCGTCCCCAGTCTCCTCATCAGACGATGTATTTGGCGAGCGCGATTGCGAAAGGTCATACGTGGGCTGGCGGCGATAGAATGCGCCCAGATTCGGGATGAAGAGCGAGTTTTGGACGTTGTTGAGAGTGGTGAGCGTCGCGACTTCCGGATCTGCTGCCGGTTAGCATACATCGTCTCAAGGGACACTTCAACAACATACCTATGACATCCAACATATCCACCACCTGCGCGTCATACTCCGGTGCATACGGTCCCGATGGAGCAGCATGTGGTCGCAGGCTGAGCGACGACAACTGCCTCGACAGCTGCCTGCCCCAGCCTGGCCTCTGCGGTCGTTCCGGTCTGTCTGGACTACCAATGCGCGGCGGATCAGGAGGAGGAACAGCTAGAAACTGAGGCGTAGCGACTCCACTCCCCTCCTCGTGCAATACCTGCAAAGGTGTTGCCGTTACGTGGCGCCGGATGTCCAGGTCATCTCCAGGGACGTACGCCAGCTGTGGCCTCTGCGGCTCTGAGCTGCTTCTCCGTCGAGTTCCATGGTGTTGCACGTCTTCAGGCGTTGTCTGGGTGCCCTGCTCGGTGCCTTGTCTCCGTATCCGCACCGTCGGCCGGCGCTCCGTCTGCGTTGCGCTCGATGCTAATGAGGCGCGAGGGGTCGGTATCGAGTACGTTGTCGTGACAGTCGGTGATGCGACAGTCGAGTTCTGAGGCCCACTGCTGGACACTGTAATCTGGGGGCGGTTCGAGGCGTAGCTCGTGGTGGTGATGACTGGGCCATGAGTCGTGGTGGAGGTGGTCGTGGTCACCGCGCCGGGCGCTCTTCGATTGGACTGCTCAGCCATACCTCATGTCACTATGATTCCGTGACGATACGTAAATCCATCGTCATGTACCGCAGCAAAATCTCTTTGGCTCCCCAGCCACTTCAGCACCGGGATAGCTGCTCCTGTCCCTGTTTTTCCGACGCGATCTGCCGTCATCCCGGCGGGGTTGGGCAACCCAGCGGCACCCAATCAGGCAGTTCAGGAATACTCAATGGGGACAGAGATACACGACCATGCCGACGGGACTGTGTGCTGAACAGGTCGTCAATCTGCAATCTAGTATCGAGATGCACAATGGAGACAGAACTGTGGAGCTGTGAAACGTGCTACGGAAGCATCTCCGCATTCGGCCAGATGACAAAGATGGACGCTAGGACTCAGGTCGACCAACCGCCTCGTTGCCTCTCCTACTACAGGAACATCATCATCGCTTCAATTTCGCGTTCCAAATCGTTCAAAACTGATTTCAAGTGGCCGCGGGAGTTTATCTTCCTTAGGGTGCCGTTATTTAAGATGTTGCCGTCGTCGTCCACTTTTCTGGCCTTGAGGTCAATGATCAAGCCGCGAAACTTTCCTTCGTCTGTCTTTTTGAGTACCAATGACAGCGGACGCTCCCCTTCCTCGGCCCAGGCACGTCCTATTCTAGCTGAATACAATTAGTCCGGGCTGTATGCTATGCCAACTCTCGAAGTGAGACACACTTACCAGCTAGGTTTTCAATCCTCCCCTTGCAGTCGCTATATTTTGCACAAATTTCCACTGTGTCGGGACTCAGTCTGCACAACAGCATCTTGTTCGTGTCGTTCCTTCGATTCGGCGCATTGGACCTCATGTGCGGCTCCGCACCTGGGTGCATCTGAGCTCGAGAGGCGGGATATGGTACCTGGCCATTGCCTTGGGGCCCGGTATAACCTGCATGCGCTTCAGCAGGACTTGGACGGACCGTACGGGGTCTTTCGGGAATCCGAAAAGACGACTCCAGCGGTCCACGCTGTTGTGGATGAGCAGCTTTTGCTGCAATAGGAGGTGGGTATCCTTTGTATTTCTCTTCTAACCGATCAAACGTTTGCTGCAGTTCTTGCGGGAAAGCTCGCATTTGCGCTATAGTCTCGCGGTGCCTTGACGATGTGCGTTGCCTAATGTCTGGGCTGGGTGGTGGCTCGGATTGTGGCAACTCTATAGGAAATGGTTCGCCGGCATGGGTTCCCATTCCATTCGCTTGATTGGTCGGCGGTCTCCTCAAACCACCTGTCGGTGCAGAGCCCAGCGGAGGTCCTGGAAGCTCCGAATCAGATGTGTAGGCTGGTGGGGGTATGTCGGGCGCTTCGCTGGTTACTTCTGGTACGTAGTCTTGTTGAACTAGTTCTTCTCCTCCTGCTCCCTGGGCCATGTGTGATTCTTCGTCCGTGACGAGTGTGGCTTCTGTCGACGCGTCGTCCGAATGCTCTCCTTGTTCATCGTCCCTACTGCTGCTGTCTCTAGCATCATATCCAAGGTTGACTTGACTCGTTTCTTTGTGATCTTCTTCCTGTGGATGTTCCTGAATCGGGCTGTCTTCCGAGGATTCGTTCGGTTGCCCTTCTTCAGGTTTTTCTGGCGCAGCTTCTTCTTCCACTTCCACGACCACTTCGAGCTTCCCATCGGCCCCCTTCCCTGGCAGTGGTTCGGTCTCTTGCTCTACGGCTTGCTCTGCCGGCTTGTCCACGGGTTCAGCTGGCTCTGCAGACGTTTCTACAACAGCCCCTTGGGTCTCCAAATGCTCTTTTCCTTCCCCGTTGTTGTCTGCAAGGGAGACCGGTGAAGCAGGTTTCTCAACGGCGACGTCTTGACTTTCCATCTTCTTCGTATACAGTTTGTTCAATTGTGTCGATAGTGGGAGTTGAATGGTCTCGGTTTCGATGTTCTGCGTATTGCAAAGAATATAATAAAGTCCGTAATGTAGAATGTATGTTGTCAATGCAAAGGAGAAGCCCGTGGTGATCGCACGAAGCTTTATATGCCTGCCATGAGTCAACAAGTGAATGACTCTTATAGGAAATGTAGACTCAGCTTCCGGGAGGAACTCCACTTTGACTACTCGGAGGCAGGCATTTCATCATTACACTCACAAACTCGAAAGATCAGATCCGCTTTGCTATCCCGAAGCAATTGTGTGCACTCTCCTGCTGTGGAACTGAATCATCCTAGTATCTGGAAACATGATGCAATCACAGCAGAGTCACTTCTACGTTTGAAGCAAGGTCAGGAGGTATGAAAAGATGTGTTTCGAAGATAACGCCCAAAATACAACCCGCCAGGATCCTCCTGCGCCGAACTCGAAAGTTATAACCTAGACAGCGGATCCGCATCCGCTGTCACCCTCGTCTACGTTGTCACCCTCATCTTGTTCCACTGTCTCATCACCTTCATCGTCATAGATCTTACTCTGATCTACATTTCCCATTTGTCTTTCCTGCACTCTCTGGATCTTCGTGAGCATAAGCTTCAAAGTCTTCGCTGGATCTCGATGCCACACTTTCGCGATTTTCTTCACCATTTTGGTGTACTCATCCGCCGCGTCGTAAAGTGCGAAACGATATATTGGTTTTCCAAATCGGTAGGGGTCCATTTCTGGCTTGATCTCGAATCCCGGACTTTCAACATGCTTTCCCTTTAGTGTGAGCGGAAGCAATCCTAGATTGATGTAAAATGAATAGACTTGTGAAGAAAGGGCATATTGAACCTTCGATCGCAAGGAGTGTGTCTGGGTCCGCTTCCAAAATATGTTTGCGTGTTTTGTCATGAAGACGCTTCTGCCCGCTCATGATAAGATTCTGCGCTCAATATGGCAGAGGAGGGAAAGCGGTCGTTGGAAATGTATTTCGAGATAACGAAAGTATATTTGTTCTCAGTATTGATGTAGGTATACACGGGGAAGTACTACAGATCAGCGAGAGAACTTTTTATACTCGCGTTGACTCAGACACTGACCATTGACTCTTGGATGCTTACGAGAGTCATAGTCTTGGGCTTTATGTTGGTGGTGGACCATATGTGTATGCGACTCCATAGTACTATTATGACATCTTAACACCCTCAAAACTCTTAGATTTGGCTCGCTCCTTTTGTAGAGGGGTTCGGAATGGTGCTCCAAAACATCATTGCTTTTTGGAGTTAAAGTCTCGTCTGATGGGTGGATGTTTCGACTTGTAACAAGAGCCGACCCGTTGTGTCGCAGCAAGTCCCTTAATGTCAAATGGAAGACATGAGGGGTGTGACAAGGTTGTCATTGGCGCAGAATTACTTCGTCCACGGGACCGATGGCGTGAGAAGATGTAAGCTTTCGCATTCCGATATAGTGACTTAGAGGATGAAGTCGTAGAGTAACTGTGAGAGTCATTCGAAGGCACGTGGTTGTGTGACACGAGGCCTGGCGGGATGAAGCGAGCAGAGGAGTCATTCAGTGACTTCCCCAAACCCCAACGACTATCACTGAAGGCCTTTCGTAGAACAATATCGATCCAAAACTACCCAAACGTGAGCCTCGCAGCGAAGAGGCTCATCAGCTTATAAGACGACCAATGAAGGTTTTATCATGTTGCATGTTAATGACTCACGCGGCGATTATCGACACAGTCACATGAGTGCCGACAGGGACCTTTACAAGATGGATATCTGTAAAAGAGCGCGAGAAACGAGACATAGTACAAGATCGAAGAGACAACCCGTGGACCTCGAGGTCGGAATCGTCGACGTAGATTACGAGCATCGATCAGTCATCTACTATACTAGGCCACATACGGAAGCGGGGCATCACGTGACTAGCCAGAGCATCGGCCCGGCATCGACGACGTTGGCTCGCTACATGGTCGGTCCCTAGAATGCTCCAAATCACGCCTCAAATCTGTCTGGCACACTGCAAGATGCTTATTGATCTGCAGCTGGGCCAGGCAGCAAGATGTCAGAAAGGAAGGTGGGGTACCCTGGACCACATGTGCGCAACACGTGGTATGAAGAGTGCAGATCAATACACCTCCTTCTGACCTTGAGCAGTTTTACATTTTCCTGATTGCCACCTTTTCAGTTCAACAAAGCCCGGTCGAACGTGTTATCGCATGATCTAACTACATTCGTCCGAAACTGCTTCAGCACAAAGTAGTTCGTCGGTGAAATGAGGAGATGATTCACATCACAACATTTCCTTCTAAGGCAACGTTCACACTTCGTCCTTACTGGAAAATACAGTGAGCTTGTCAAGATGGATTCCGGGACTAGCAACGATCTGACCATGGAGGCGTCGGATCTGATTGTACAAAAGATATTCCAGGGACAAACATTCCGACACTTTCAGACCCACCTGGAGTCAAAGGGACTAGTTCAGCCAGCTCAGCTACTTGGGTTCCTACGCCCCGGATTAGACGAAGTTTTCAAGACCATCCAGGCTTCACGACCGAATGCCTCCTCAGCATCACTTTGGAAAATCATCAAAGAGGCACTGGAAGCGCATGTGAGTGATGGCGAACTCTGGGGGGATATCGAATATCTGCTGTTGAATGGCAGTCCCAAGTTCAGTCCAAGAAAACCCGGGAGTGAAGAAGATCGAGTCTTGTCCTACATCGAGCTGGCAGCGAATGAGTTCCGACTGCTTATCCTTCATCCAGATGTTGATCCACTGAGCGAGATTAGATGTGATATCCGCAACGATAACCTACCACCCATCGACAAGTACGAAGCGTTATCATACGTATGGGGTGATCCCAACATCGTTACACCTATACACGTAGGGAGTCGCGTCTTCCAGGCGACGGTAAATCTCGAGCAAGCCTTGCGAGCCCTGCGCTCTGAGGACAGACCACGGATCCTATGGGTAGATGCCGTTTGCATCAATCAAGGCGATGTTGAGGAGAAGTCGATCCAGATCCAGGCTATGGGGAAAATATATTCGCTAGCGCACCGTGTTATTGTCTGGATTAGCTCGGCGACTAGAGAATCTGAACTGGCAATGTCCCTTTTCGAAGCCATGATCGCCCCATTGCCCCATGAAGCTTCCTCTTCTCCCACGCAAGATTTTGGTCACAGCGCCAACTTTGGTGTCAGTGGACCCAGCCCTGACGCTCTCGACACAGTAGATGGACGCAAAGATTGGTGGAGCAAATGGGAGACTGGATTTAGGAGCCCAAAGAACCAGATGCTCTTTAGTTGTCTCCAAGAGTTTCTAGAACGGTCGTGGTGGAAACGTATCTGGGTTTTCCAGGAGCTTGTTCTTGCCGACTCGGCTGTCATCGTATGTGGCCAGACGGTCATTGCTTGGACTCACTTTCATCGTGCGATTGGAGCAATTCACACTTGTTGTGTCAATAGTCTGTACATGGAGTATAGGCATCGGATGTCAGTCGAGAATCTAGGCGTTCAAGAGAAGCTTCTTGTCACCCTCGCGGATCTAATTGTACCAATCCTCGTCATGCAGTTGCACTCTAGCAAGAGGAGGCAAAACAGGCTTACAGGGCTTGAAGAACTGCTGAGAGCGACATACGATTACAAAGCCTCGGACGCGAGAGACAAGATCTATGGGCTTCTCAGCATTGTTAGCGATGACGCGCAGATTCATCAAAGCATCATTCCCAACTATAGCGTCCCAACCGAGATGCTGTATAAGCAAGTCGCAAAGTATCTCCTCGAGCAGAGCGGAGAATTTCCCACCGTTGCAGAGGAAGCCGATGATGCCGGCGGGCTATGGCGAAATGGAGTGCTATGTCTGACTTCGTGGATACCGGATTTCGGTTCAATCAAGGGCACACCATGGCCAATTGACCGTGATCCCTTCTCAAGTACTCTAGGTCAGGCTACCTTTCCCTATGGCATGATGATCTTTTCCGGCGGAGCAGAGCCGATTTCAACACCACGCACGAGCGACTACTTGCCCCTATGCAATGCCTCACTTTATTCCAAACCGCCATTCCCATACAAGTTTTCGGACGATCTCAGTTGCTTGACTGTGACGGGCTTTCGAGTCGATGTTATCACGTTGACCGGCTCCACCTGCCAACAGAACGGCAACGTCGAAAGGTGCCTCGAAGGCTGGCAAGACCTTCTACTCGGATTCTCAGCCTCGAACAAACAACAGTTTTATATACGTGGAGGCAGTGCTTCGGAGGCATTTTGGCGTACAGTACTAGGCAATAGATGGCACGAACAACCTGGCTCGAGCATTCAACAAGTGACTGATCACATTCCTAATCTAGGTCACTTTCCGCCTCACACAGTGGATCAGGAAGTCAAGCTGCGAAACCTGATCAAGAACGAACTCCATGGAGCAAACAGCTTTGCGCTATGTGCATCTAGGAAGATATTTCAGACAGAACAAGGCTTATTCGGCCTGGGTCCATCTTCACTCCAGACTGGAGATATTGTTGCGGTCATCTATGGAGCGCGAGTTCCCATAATTCTACATCCGACTGAGGACAGATCCTGGCGCGTGCTTGGTGATAGGTGAACTACCGCGCGCTCACTGTATCATTGAGGACTAACATTTGTCAGTTATGTGCATGGAATCATGAACGGCGAGATCGTTCGAGAAACTGATACGGAAAGGACATATCTGATGCAGGAATTCGACTTGTACTGAAGTTGCTGTGACCGAGGTATTTGAATGAGCATGAGTGCTCAAGGCGCGGGTGGTAACAGTGAGGTGCTTGGCACCAATGACTCTTCGATCTTGCACCTGTCAAACGTTTTCCGCGTTCCGCACCTTCTGTCACAGCCTTCTCAATCATTTCTTTACTTTCTCTTTCTCGTCATCAGTTTATACCAGCACGATCTTGAATTTTTGAGTACTTACTTCAGAACAAGGGACTCTTCGTTAAGCCTAGTCGTACCCAAGTATCCCACGTCGCGATCTCGCCCTCGAAACCACTCAAACATACCAGAGCCCCAACAACAGAACAAAATCACAGCGCTGGCAAGTTCGCAGACTATTGAGTTGGACTGTGAGCCTAGCCGTCATGAAGCCCAGGAGAGGCCCGAGAGACAGATGGGTGCCGGTAGGTGTCAAGGTTGAATCGATTGACTGCGTTGGCTTATGTGAGTGATAAGATACCCTCAGCATGGAACGAAAACGACCGGGTCGTCACACGACTGAAGGATGGTACATATCGTGGGCCCGTTACCATTGTTCACTGCCATCCACCAACTTATGAGCTCAAGAAATGGTATTACGATGTGAAAGATGAGAACGGGAAAATTGTGGAGCGTGTATCAAGCAAAAAAATCCACTGGCCTAAGTAAAAGGGGACGGTCGCGATGTGAGTCGATGGTTGCCATACACTGGCAGTGTCCGGGAATTCGAATAGGGATACTGTAATGCGCGGATTGATAGGGTGTGATTAAGGCCGTGTGGTGGTCTTTTTGAAAGTGTTTAATATTTTTGGTATCGGTTCGATCGGCAGACCAGCACAAGTCAACTCATTGGATTGGGGTGGTTTGTACGAGGATGGGGAGAATGGCATGACTAATAGATCGAGTATAGAGGCAGGGGGCCTGGAAAGTCAACGTCTCCGTCGAACCTTTACTATCTTACGCATTTACGCGAATTGGATGGATACTGAGAATAACCCCAAAGGCGAAGAAGTGTCGTATCTTCGTGTCGTCGATTCAATATGTGAGTTGTCCAATAAAATATGCTTAATAGTGTGGAACGTCTGTAATGTTAAGTAGCCCGTCAGTCGTCACGCTGAGATACTTCGCACCAATGAATGACTCTTCAATTTCGCACAAGCCGTCCGCTGTTCGCGTTACGTACTCTCTGTCACAGTCTTTCTGTTCACATCTTTTTGTTCAGAGTTAGTTCTATATCACCACGCCTCGAAACAAACTCTTGAGAACGCAAATTTTCAAGTAACGCGCCCCTGCAGAGCATATAAAACTCGAATTCGATTCTACTGAGTCTCCAACCAATAAAATAACATCACAACAGCTCAAATTTCGCCAACTTAGGTTTTCCATCGTCAGACACGGCTAGGGCCGATGAAATAGTAAGAGGCAAATGGGCTGTGGTGAGTCTTAAACCCGGGTTGACTAGGCGCGTGAGCTAATGTGAGTCATCAGCCACCTTCGCTATACAAAGTTGGCGACAGCATCGATCTACGCGTAAAGAACGGTAGGATTCTTGGTCCTTTCACCGTCATTCACTGCCACCCACCAAAATCAGAAACAGAAACTTGGCGTTACAACATCCAAGATTACCGCGGTCGAGTTTGCGAGTCGATCTCATGGAAGTTGTTGTTGTACCACCAAGAAAGCCCGATTTGAAGGTGGCATGGAGCGGCAATATCAAAGACAGCGAGCGAGAGAACAGATTTGTTCGGGCGGATGCACGGGGAACACAATGCCAAGTCCGACTCCATCGTGCCTTTTGAGGATCGTGTGGTGCTTTACATACTGTCGCTTTTGGGCGCACTTGTGGGATGATTTGCGAAATTCGATGATAGACATGTAACGTGTTTGCAAGTTAATACTCTATGTCTCGATGTGTCTTGTGGCCGGTCACCCAGAGCAGCACACGTCTCAGCCCGCGGTGGCTCTGGGGCAGGATGGAGCCATCAATATGACCGCCCTCGCTGTTCCACTATCTTTTCATCTTTGTCCTAAGCATTGCCTATCCTGTGGATTGAGTGTCACACTCGATCCTGTTCCTTTTGCGAGCTTGCGCTATGCAGTGTACAAGCCCCCAAGTGACCGTCCTGAGAAAACATTGTGAGCTCTCAAGGAAAACATTGAGTCAACACTCCGGCATCTGTTCTCGGAAAGGACTTGTAGTAGCATGCAGAAATCGACCCGGACAGAAGAATGCTCTGATGTGTTGAAAGATCGATTTCCTTTGGGGATATTGTACGCTTCCAAACCCGCGAAGTCATTGTTACACTCATTCACATAGCACGACGTTCTGGTGATTATGAACCGATGATTGGGGATTCAAGGAAGAGGTGTCCACGAGGCAAGGCTAGGCGAGGGTGTTAATGGAAGGATCTTGACGCTATACCCCTATTGGGCTACTGTCGGGTCCAAGCTTCCCAAATCAGCGCGAACCTCATGAATCCCCTCTTGCTCCAGCATCTGTGACCGCGTCCTACCCACATTCGTAACGCCCAGCACAATGATTAAACAGGTCACAAATAATGGTCGGCGATTCTTAAACACAACGTTGACAATGTTCGAGAATGGAGAAAGCAACGACAGCCATCAGGCTACGACCATTCTATTTTGGCCCCTGAAAGAATCGTAGGTGGCCTTGTCGAGATCAATCCAGATAGGCCGAAGCCGCTGGAACGCATTCTGCGTTCCATTGTGTGCATTCCCGAGGTGTCGTGCTTATCTGTCCAATGCTGTGTTTCGTGAACACCAGCGCTATGGGAATTCCTATCGCGATCAGGTGCGCAACTTGACATCTCCGAAAGGCTGGGGTAAGCGATGGGGCTCATTTGGTTGCCTCATGGGAGAAGTTCAATGATGCTCATTGAGGCTGGCTCTAGATCTTCAGCTCCACTGTTGGGGGCGATGTTCCCGCCTGTCTCACGCACGTTTCCTCAGCCCTGCGGCTCTGTGTAACGTCCCTGGCTATAGGAAACCCTACAAATAGTCTGACAAAGGAACCCAATAACTTGAAGAGTCATTTATTCAACGCCTCCTCCATTGATATCTACAGAACTCGTCTACTCTGATGGCGAAGGATAGCAAGGAAGACCCCAAGTTCTTCGTTCTCGACCGCGAGCACGCAGAAATCGAGTTTAACAAATCCATCGCAGGATGCTATCGCGATGGAAATGCTGAGTACGATGAAGTCGGCGTCCTTCTATTGACATGGCGAGACGATGACATGAGTTGCAAAGAGAAGGAAGTCAACGAGCTGGAAGACGTTTTCAGAGACAAATTCAACTACCATACTGAACAGTTTGAGATACCATCAACAGACTCGGAGGTATCACTCTTCAACAGAGTGGACGCCTTCGTGAAAGTCTTCGACACTCGTTCTAAGCTGGGCATCATATATTACGGTAAGTGATCCGAACGATCTCAAGCACTCGACTTACTCAGTCTGATAGGTGGACATGGCGAGAAGGTAGAGAGCTTCAACGGCAGCGATCTACAACTCTTTGCGAAAACATCATCTACAAAACCCTTATCGCAAACGAATACATTTGGTGACTTCTCCGTTAGAGACATCGCGGAATCTCCAACGGATGTTGCACCACCGCCGCTTCAGCCTCGTATCAGTTTCCTGAAGATCTGTGAACATCTCAGGCCTTTGGAAACGGATATTCTGTTGATCGTTGACAGCTGCTTCGCGGCTGGCGCGTTCACGGATCAACCATTCGGTGGCAGAAAGTGTGAGCTCTTCTGCTCAATAGCAGAGAAGGACTACGCCCGCGCGCCGGGCCAAGAAGGATCTTTCACGAAAATTCTGACAAGTTCATTGACGGGCTTGATCAGCGAGCAACCACAAGGATTCACTACCACTGATCTCTATCGCCAGATATATCGCAAACAGCATCTAGCTCACAAACCCTACTTGTTCAACCAGTCAAGGCTCGATTTTGGAAAGATCTGGTTGAGGCCATGGCGACCAAAAGACGAAGTTCTCGATATCGCCGAAACTAAGTACACCATTGATGTGCGCTTTCACTTAACGAAAAGTCTTAGCATGCCAGAACTCAATACCGTGGCCAAAGCGTTGCAGTGGATACCTTTCGTGCAGCTGGTCCGGATGCAAAAGATGAGCAGTCCCGCTCATGAGCTTAGCGACTTCATATGGAGGGTAAACATGGCAAAAATCCTTCGCCCAATGCTCACGAGAGCCCGGCGCCGACGAGAACTGACGCAAGCCTTACAACTCCGAGGCACGGCCTCCGTGCCCGGCTCTGCTCCCCCGTCTCCTGTCGCAAGGACTACGAGTCTTGAGTTTCTGAAGAAAGAGCCTAGAGACGTTGAACTTTTCGACTGGAGCAACGCCGAGCTTTTTGATAGCAGTGAAGCGGGCCTTGCCTCGAAGCACGAGGACCATGTATCAGATGACCCGGAAGCGACTGCGCAACCTACAGAGGCTCAACGGAAGCTAGTTAACGAGACATATTCAGGAATACCTGAAGAACCAGAATCGATCAACAAGCAAGGTCAGGACCCAAAGAAACCCTCTGAATCACCAGACTTTAGTGCTTCTGCACCAAGGCCGATACAAAAGGATGCGGCTTTGCTGGTACCCGAAGAAAGCGTACAGCATGCTTCGGGCCCGCGTTTATCGCAGCGGGCTCTAGATGGGGTGATGTTCTTCACGTTGGGTCTTTTGGCCCCCACACTGGTGCGTTGGGCGATACATGGCTGTGCTTCGCCATTTGCAGGGTCGTGTTAGGTTGCATGGCATCAATTTGTCGCACATGATCGTGCATGTACTGATGCCCTGTTGCCTAGTTTTTTTTTCGTAATCATTGACTCGCCTCTGGTTATGATGCAAAGCATATAAGTGAAGGCTGAAGGAGGACTACTGGCTCATCTCTGTTCCTACGACAAAAACCCAACCGTAGACTATGAGTGAAGCGACGAGTGACAGTCTAGAGGTATGCATCATGTCTTCCGAAGACTACATACATTGACAGAACAAAACAAGGGTGTCTCCCTCCCAAACTCCCCTGAAATAGAAAAGTCCGAAATGGAAACGATTGAGTATCGGGCCCATGTGTTGAAAGGTAAATTTAAACCAGTAAGCGCTGAGAGTTTCCCACACATGTCCATGGGCTGATCACGAGTGACAGCCGCCTTCACCGTGGAAAGTCGACGATAATATCAACTTGCGTCTCAAAAACGGGACCACTCGTGGGCCGTTCACAGTTGTGAAGTGTCATGAGCCTGGCGATGCGCAAGGCAAGTGGCGCTACGACATCAAGGATATCCACGGAAAGGTTATGGAGGATGTTTCTGGTGCTACGTTCTTCTGGTAAGCGTTGGGAATGGACCACAAAGGGAGCGGGGACTGGCGCAAAGGTTACGCGTGTTACGGCTCGACCGATGGGAAACATGAAATGGGAGGGCAAGAAGGCAAACAAAAGATCCCGAGGTCCAGCTCTTCGGAGGTGGCTGTGGCAGCACAGCTGTGTCATGCATATCATTTATCTGTGCACTGCCAGCCAATCGTACGCGAATCTGAGACATTTACACGACGTCCGCACCACTACATTGGGTATTGATGTGGCTGATGACCGGTGAAGCTTCTTCGGCATAGCTTGCTCCATGGCCCCACATTGTCCTCCGAAGCTGAGCTGACGTTGTCTGACACGGTGCGAAGCATCTGTATATCCCTCGTCTGATCCCGTTCTTGAATATTCGGTATCGACACAAGCCACATGTAATTTCTTTAGTTTGTTTTGACTCTTCTTGCCACAATTGGTCATGGACTCGCCGAAGGGGGCTGACACACCGCCAACCCCTCCTAGTCGTGGCAGGCATATGTCCTGCAGCAGTGACGGCTTCACTGTGTGTGGGAGCGACTTTGAAAAACGGGACCTAGAGAGTCAGACTACTCGACCTTCAAGTCGAAGCTTTAGTCAATATCTTGGTTTTCCTTCGCCGACTTCTGCGACACTAGACGACATCGGCGAAGAGGACATTGGCTCGGAAGATGATGAGCCTACTGGAGCGGGTCTCAGTACTATAAAGTATGATCGGAGTAAGTCCGCACCTCGACGATATGTCCTGGGCCCCATACTTTCCACCGGCGTGTACTCAATAACGCATAGTTGATGATCACCCCATTGGCTATCCGCGTCTCGCCGCTTTCCTGAACAGCGACGAAAATTTCCTTATTTGTCGCAAATATGGCTGGCTCCATAGCCGCGTCCTTCTCTACCGACAGGACGAGTTGCGCGAGCTTGAACAGGAGCTGCTTTGCATGGACAAGGCAGCCGAGCAGAAAGGAAAGGATGATACCACACTAAAGTGCCGCGAGCGTGACGAGCACTTCTCGCCAGAGAGGAAGCTGTTGATCAATGATATCGATGCCAAGCTCAAAGAGTATAATGACATCGTTCAACGTGCGAGATCCTTTGCGACGCTACAGCGCGCGACGCAGAGAAACTACCAGAGCGTATGGAACTGGATCTTCCACTCTGGACCTCTGGTAGAAAAGGAGAAGGCTACATTCGACAAAGACCGTGACTTCGTCGCAGTGGTGGACGCCAAGGAGGGCAGCTGGTTCGACGGCCGGGTCGAGAATGCTCTGACGAACTTTGGGGGGCCTATCGCCAAAGTAAGCCTTTTCGTCACCAAGGTTTTTTTTTAGCAAACTTTTGTCTGACAGTACATTAGCAAATGTTCATCTCCAAGCGCGACCGCACTAGCACCGAGGACAACGACGTCCGGCTCTACTCCAAGCAGCGAATCGACATGTTCTCTCGCGTTGTTATCACCATGCTTGCTGTGATCCTCCTTATGGCACCTGTAATAGCGTTGTTCAGTACAAGCGAGAAGGGTTGGCTGAAGATATTGATTATCTTTCTGTTTACTATGGCATTCTCCATGGCGCTGAGCCTGTGTACGAAAGCGAAAAGACAGGAGGTGTTTGCTGCTACTGCTGCGTGAGTCGTTTTCTGTTGTTTTCTTTCACTCTAATACGTCTGTGCTTGGTGCTTGACCAGCAACGTGAGGATTCTGCTACTGAGTACCTCAAGTCGGAGCCAACTCTTGTTCCCTAGAAATCTGCTGTTGTGATCAGGGTGTGAGTCCAGACTGACCATAGGGCAGATACTGTGCAGTGCTGGTGGTGTTCTTGGGAAATATATGACGGATACCCATTACGAAGTACGATTATGATGAGTTTGATGAATGCAATTGCTGTGCCAGATATTGCTTTGGCTCTTTGACTAATGACTCTAATCATCGTACTTTGACCAGATATCTTTATTGACTCTGCCATGAGACGCTACGATGGTCTTTCTGATACCTAGAGTATGCAGGTTATGCTCCTCAGCCACACACCTGATTTTGCTGATGCGCACTTTGCCAGAGTGTTCTCGCAGTGACGTGTCAGTTACCATACTCACTATAAACTTTGCGCGTCTTTCATCGTTGCGAAGGCCGCATAGTACGACTGACCCAGATGCCCGGGATCGCTTGAAGGGCTCAGTCTCTTTGACCAACTTACCGAGATGACATCACATATTTGGTCATTTCAAGGGGGATCTGAGTTCATGGCCGTGAGGCCCCAAATCTGATTCTCAATTGAGATGGCCGCGAAGCCTTCGGGCAAAGACCCCTTTTAATCTTACAGTGTGTCCGATCGGGACCGAACATCTACCCACAAACCAAGGTCCAAGCGCAACTCATTTAGCGATATTATTGATGAGCATCAACCCACAGTCATACCATTTGATGACAACCCCTTACAGGAAACGAGGATCAGTATACACGAATGAAAAGGGTATATCGCGGTAAACAAAAACTTTTCCGAGGCCGCCTAATAACAAAAAAACAACGGTGATACAAAGTATCGGGTATATAACAATCAAAGCAGAGAAAACGAAAACATAACGCCAAGGGATGCCGATCATGTCCCCGAAGATGCAGGCGATTTTTTTGATTATTTTCCCGTTCCTCCCCAGGAAGGGCATAAGAAAGTGCCTATAGGCAAACGTTGACGGTCCAGTCATAGATCCACTGAGTATTGGCGAATAGAGTGAGGAAGTTCGCGTCGAAGGATTTCCAGTCATGGTGAGCACTTCTAGACTTCCCACCATTGGTCTTCACCTCCAGGAGCGGTTGACATTGGCTGAGGATTTTGACCGTTGGGGTGTTCTAGAATGTGTCGCTCACCCATCATGGAAGTGGCATCGCAAACGTTAATGCGAGCGAAATTGAAATCGTCAGCACATTTCCACGCTCCGCTTTGCCGACGATAATGATGTGGAAGTGTTGCCTCTTCGGCTTGTAGCAGATCGAGTATTGCCCGGCGCAGTCGTTTCAACGTGAGCAGAGCGCAAAGTTGCCGGAATCCTTGTCCCACGAGGATCCCGAGAGTGAGGCAGATTGGAAGCCATAGGTGCAAGTCGTTATTGCTGCCCAATGTTCCGAAAAGGGCTAGAGGAGGAATCGAGCATAAAAGGTAGTACAAGCTTCGACTGTGTACGTGAGCCCATGTGCGAAAATGCTTTGAGGGAGAAGATTGTTGGAACGAACATGATGAAGCCGTTCGAGCGCTCGAGAAACGTCAGACCATATGTTCCGAAGAACACCACCCACAGCACATAAAGTCTAGCGAAAGTCAGCAAAGCCTACACACAATCTGGAGATGTCACAGGAGGAGTCACATGGCCAAAGCTGCGACCCATTGGCCGCCGATTTGGCTTATGATTCCGCCCACCATAGGTATGAACAAAATATCCACTAGACAACATATCCACAGCCCGTATCTCCATTTTGACATCCTCTGCTCATCCATATTGATTGATCGGAACATATCGCTGTAGCTAGGGAAGCCAGGCCACGCAGATGAAAGCTAGAGCTGAGTTTGAATTTCCAATGCCCATGTCGAGAGAGGATGCGACTGAAGAGAAGAGCTGGCCACATGGGCTTGGATAGTCTGGTCGATCTATGGTGGGCGGTTTCAGAAGCCACGACGGGAGCTTGTGAGAAGGAGCTGTAGATAGGTTTGAGTCGAAGTGGAACTAGAATCTGGCAATGTGCAGATTCTGTCGCTGTTGGTGAAGGTTGAAGAAGAGAAGAAGAAGGAAGGAGGAAGAGGTTTGAAACGGGCAGGGACGATAGCGTTGCCAGCTGTGTCCGGTGACTGGATACGAGAGTTCAGCTTGTGGGCGTCGCGCTAAACGGCTCCAGGGAGGCACTACTCGCCACCCACATACTCCATCGACGCCACCTACATCAGCCAATGAAATGCTCGGTTGATCTCTTTTCGGGTTCAGAATTGATAGTAACAACTTGCAAGAGATATAATGTGCCACTGGCATTGCACAGGTGGAGCCGTGCACTGATATGGGTGGCGGGCAGCGGGCAACCTTTGCCCTTCAGCTGGCCGCGAAGGATACCCAGCTGACCCATTGTCGAGGGTTATTGAGGAGAACAGAGGTCTAACAGACAATGGAAGCTCACCAACGCCAAAATGTGCGAAACCCTATTTGAGCATATGTGCGTTCCTTATTCCCAGCCGTCGGCCTTTCAAGCGAGCACTTTCGATTGTCATTCCTGTGAGAGGAAATTGTTATTGAAATATGAGCCGAACTTCCGTTAGGGAAGGGAAAGGGCAGTAGCGCATCAATCGATACATGGCGGCTTCGACACTTCCACGAGGAGCGCGAAACTATTGAGGCATACCTACCTGCGAAATCAGGCAGAAGCCAAAAGGCTCCATTGACCTCTGTTATACTCTACAGTATCCCTCAAAGAACGCATTGCAACATAGAATTCAGCCTGCTAATACAACTCAATTAATACGCGCTCTTAGTATTGCAGGCGAAAGAGACTATACGTACCGGAATCTAGAGCCAAGGCGGTATCGCAAGGCTGAAGAGTAGCTTGGGTATTCCCGCTCTCTAGGTATGATAAATGATATCCAGCGACTTTTTGGTGATTTCCAAGGGGTTCAGACCAAGCTTCGCACATCAAGAGACCCTCGCCAAGTACTTATACTGTCGAAATAGCCTACCCTAGACATACGACGACCTATTACCCTCTCAATGGAGCTCTTGACAGCTGCAATGCAGCAGTGACTTTCGCGTAATCGCGGCTGAGAAATCCTCATATGACGCCCAATCTAAGCGAAGAATGAACTGCGTCGCCTGCACCAATTGTCCCCTGCTGTTCTGGCCCCCAAGATCACACGCTGGCGCTGCGGGGCAGTGCATCGTTTGTCAATTAATGCAGCGTCGTTCGTGTTCAAAGCGTCGCAACAGTCACCAGCCGTTTTGGGAGTCGTCCCAAGCACAAGGACATCTGGAAGCGCGAGCAGGTGATGAATTTCGCAGCATAGAAAGGCGGGTACACACCGAGCAAACGACAAGGAGAGACTTGACAACGAGCGCTCCACGGCCGAGGCACGAAGTTCGGACGAAAGCGAAGACATTTTCTCAACCACCAGCGGCCTGGGAGTGAGAACCCCCAAGATACATGGCTGATATTGGAAAAGGCCAATGGAAGGCAGTAAGTCTGCCACATCTCGTTTGGAAGTTCTATGTCGGCTGTTTCCTGGACACTAACATATGATGACAGCCGCCGTCCAAATGGAGGCTCCATGAAAGTGTCTTCCTGCGCTTGAAAAATGGGAACACCGTAGGCCCCGTCATAATCGTGGCAAGTCACGCACCCAAGGACCAGAGCGACAAGTGGCGTTACGACGTCAAAGATGCAACTGGAAATATAAGGTCTAGGATCTCTGCGTCACTCATTGTCTGATGAGAGCAGCAGAAGGAGATGGTTCGGACGAAGTCTCGGAGGACGACCACTGGCAGTGCAACTGGTGCCGGAGACTGCCCCACCAAATGGGACTGTGGAATATATAATGGGGGCTGTTATGCATATTGTTCGCTTAATGTGAACAGATGCGTCTTCGGATGCATCTGTCCAACCAGAGCCTTGAGTGCAATGTTGCACGGCGCCTGCAACTCACATTCTGTGCATTCAGGTGAACGACTCGTGCTCCGGTAAAACCCACCGAGACCCCGCTGTCAAGCTGGAATTATACCAAGTTGTTCCCCTCATATTTGGCCTTCCGCAACCTCTGATTCTCCAAAGATATTGGGTTACGACACTTAGCCCAATCTGATCAGCGGTGAGGAGGCTTACTAATGGCACAAGTCTTTGGACGACACGTCTCTTCACCAAGTGGAAGCGAGACTGAGGAGAAGGACCTTGAACGCCAATCGATTACGTCGGAGTCGGTATCCGCAACCGCCGTAAACCCCGCCCAGGCTTTGCTTGCCGACGATTTGGAACTCGCAGATTCCGACGATGAGGATGCGGCTGATTTCACAACCGCAGATTATGAAAAGAGTATGTACTTTGTAACAGCCTAACATTCATCTTGACAAGCTGGTACCAATACTTCGTTGTACGTAGTTGAAGATTATCCGAACGGTTACCCCCGTCTCGCAGCCCTCCTAAACAGCAACACCAACTGGCTCATCTGCAGGAAATACGAGTTCCTTCACACCCGAGTCCTTCTTTACCAGCAAGATAAACTGCGGGTGCTGGAGAAGAAGCTTCTTACCTTTGACGAGGCTGCGAAGAAATCAGATGACATTGCGTTGAAGTGTCGAAAGCGCGAAGATCGAAGCCAGACACATATTGCTCAAACATTCGAACCTCGAGGTCGTGACGATCCAGGGCGAGTTCATGAAGACGGCGCAAGACCAATGGACAAGATGGAAGAACAGAGCCTGTTGATTAAGACCATCAACGAGGAACTGAAGGAATATCACGATATCGTTCAACGCACACGTTCATTCGCATCCTTGCAGTGTGCAACAAAGAGAAACCACAGGAGCGTGTGGAACTGGATATACAGTAGTGCGCCGCTGGTACAGGACGATGCTTCGACGTTTCGTAAGAATAAAGATTTTGTTGCAATCGTTGACCCAAAAGAAGGGCTCTGGCTGAACAGTCATTTCGATAGCTTTCTATCGAAGCATAGCCAGTCAAAGTTTGGGGTGAGAAGCAATGCTGGTTCCATGGATTCATCGTCCCTCTTCCTGCCTTGCTGACTTTACCAGGCCATGTTCATGTCCAATCACGAGCGTAACCTTACCTCAAACGAACTTGTTCGCATCTACTCGCCACGTCGCATTGATGTCTTCTCCCGTCTTCTCATCACCGCGGCCATTGTGAGCCTGTTGTTGGCGCCGGTTGCGGTACTATACAGTATACGCAAGCACGGATGGCTCAGGATTCTGATAATATTTGTGTTCACGCTGGTCTTTTCAGTAGCAATGAATCTTGGGACCAAAGCAAAACGGCATGAGGTTCTTGCTGCGACGGCCACGTAAGTGATTTTCATCATCCCAGAAATTTTTGATTATCGAAGCCAAGAGCGCACGATGGATCAGGTCTTATTCGTCATAGTGTGACCCCATGTCTCGTGCATTAACTCAGAAGACATGGTACACTGCTAATGGAGGTTTAGATACTGCGCAGTGCTGGTAGTTTTTCTAGGCAACGTATAACGGCCCACAGCCAGATACTTCCCAATTTGCCGAGTAGATAGGTGAACAAATTGGTCATGGTTTCGCCCAGCTCACTCTGAGCAGAAACGCTTTCTTTGTGATGCTCGTCGCATATTAGAAATCGCAGGCGACTGGAATGGCCTTCTTGCCGTAGATAAATTACTAATGATGCTTCCGAGCACCAAAATTCAGGAAATCATACTCCTACGGGTCTCGGACAGGTTGCCGTATCTCCCTTTTGGGTAAAGCGGCACAAACGGACATCGTGCCGTGTACATATCCGTAACCACAGGAGCAACTTGAGCGCTGTCTACTTAAGGAGCGAAAAAAGCAGCATGAAACATATCAGACAACTCGAGCTCGCAACAACACTTCTTCAATATATCAAGTCTTGTCGTCAATCATGACCTCCACGCAATCAGTGACCGTCCACGGCAGAGACTATCTAATCCCAACCCGTCCAACTGTGGTGATCTGCGTCGACGGCTTCGACCCATCGTATCTCTCGGCCGGATGTGAAGACGGCATCACACCCAATCTGGCTACCTTCGTCAAATCCGGTTTTTATACTGCAGCAAAGTGCGTCATGCCTTCATTGACAAATCCGAACAACATGTCCATCATCACCGGCGCACCCACTCGAGCTCACGGAGTATCCGGCAACTATTACCTCGACAAAGTGACGGGCAAAGAGCACATGATACTCGACGACTCTTCGACAATTGGAACAACGATCTTGGAGCAGTTCGCAAAGAAGGGCGTCCGCATTGCTGCCATCACCGCGAAAGACAAGTTGCGACGCATCATCAATCGCGGGCTATCAACCGATCGGGGCGCGATATGCTTCTCCGCCCAGCGTGCGAACGAATGTACGAGGGAAGAGCATGGTATCAAAGACGTAGAGACCTGGCTCGGACGGCCCACTCCGCCGCAATACTCTGGTGATCTGTCCATATTCGTCTTGGACGCCGGCATTAAGCTCTTGCAAGAGAACCGCGCTGATGTATTCTATCTCACGTTGTCGGATTGGATCCAACACAAGTACGCTCCTCGTTCTACGGAAGCAAACGAATTCATGGCGCAACTCGATCAACGTATCGGAGAATTGGTCAAATTAGGGGCGTTAGTCGCCGTCACCGGAGATCACGGAATGAGTGACAAGACCGACGAGGCTGGAAACCCAAGGGTTCTTTTCCTAGAGGACCTACTTCAAGAGAAATGGCCTGAAGCCGGTGCCCGCGTCATTTGTCCGATCAACGACACTTTTACCAAGCACCATGGCGCGTTGGGCGGGTTCGTGCGTGTGCATCTGCTCAAGTCAACTGTGAATGTCGTGGAGATGGTGGAGTACTGTCGCACGCTGCCGGAGGTGGAGGCGGCGTATACTGGGGAGGATGCAGCAGCTCTGTTCGAGATGCCGGTCGATCGCGAGGGTGACATGGTCGTCATCGCGAGCAAGAATTTTGCGATTGGTGGGCGAAAGGATGAGCACGATCTGAGCGAGTTGATGGGTCATCGGTTCCGTACTCATGGAGGGCTCTCTGAGCAGGCCGTGCCACTGTTGAGATCCGAGCCTTTGGGAGCCGGAGCGGACATTGCGGGTAGAGCTTGGAGGAACTTTGACGTTTTTGATATTGCTGTCAACTACTAGGGCAAGCGTCTGGGATGCTTGACGTCTAGTCGTCTTCAATCTTGTTATATCGCGCTTGCTTTGTTCTTATACGAAATCGCCTAAACTTCTAGTCCACAGGTCGGAGAATCCATCGTGATAATTGTTGGAGAAAGTAATCCAATCAATGCTTTGCGCGCATGTTGGTCCCGCGTGATTCTGTGGAAGTGATTGGAGATCCAGGTAAGACGAGTAATCCTGGCATTCGGAAATCGTACTGTAGGCTCGAGATGCACTTGATTGAGCATCCAGCGCGGTACTGAGACCATTTTTTATTACGAGTAGGGAATGGCTGGAGTGCAAGACTCCGTGTGATTCGTTGACGATGTCTAGCAATACTTGCAGGGATTTGATAGCTTCAGCCCTGTCAATCGTATGGTCTGACGGGCTATGAGAAGAAGCTCCAAGCAAGAAGACGGAAGCGAAGGCGGCCATGGTGACTATATAGGATGGCCATTTCGAGATCTCATTTCTGATTGCTGTCAAGTAGCTTATAATGTGTTTAGCCTCCTCGACGGCACGGCGAATCATTTCCGCCAGGGTATCCGTTGCTGTCAAGGGTTTGTGCGAAGATCCTCTGAACACAAGTGAAAAGAGGCAAAGTTTCGCAGAATGGTAGTATAGATTGAAAGCGACAGTGGCGAAGTGGTCGGACTCACCGTTGAGACGGAGCACGTCGCTCCATTGTTCGCACCAATCGTCAAAATAACTACCCAGCTGCTGGATTTCGATAGTCCGAGCGGGGTCAAAAGGAGTCGCTACATCTGCTCCGAAGGTGTCGAACACTGCAGTATTGAGCGAGCACAGCTCAAGATCGGCTATGAGCCTTCGATCTGAGATCCGCGAATGTTGACTCCGCAATAAGATTCTCGGATGTTTCAGCGAGCGCAGAGTACGTGTCATGGGTGGCCTTCCATGCTTCAAAGAGCAGTGGTGGTCGCAAACAACGACTAGGAAGTACAGTTGCGTCCGCTCATAGCATTTGGGATCGCTGTGTGGCATCTTCGTTATGCAGCGGTGAAGATTGAGTTCCGAAGCGAACCTTACAGCTACAGACTCTTAGTATGATGCCGTCAAACTAGGACATAGTGCCGTACCAAGGCTACAGAGTGCCGCCGAGATCTCGCTCAACCAGAATGATCCAATGCACAGGGCGCGTATCTCATCAAAAGTGTGTTCTTTTGAAAATACTTGTGCGGCCGCTTCGTCGGTGAAGGCTTTAAGACAGCTATCATATTGCGGCGAGGCTGATACAAAAGCTGCGACGGTGCAGATAGCGGAAGTGAGTAGGGAAGAGCGTCGCCATGTCTCATTCTTATCATCAGCTGAGTCCAGTATGTTGTAAATATGCTTGTCGAGAGCCTCATGGTAGAAGTTGAACAATTGCTGGGCAGCCGCTTCAGAGATCACACCTCGAGTGATGACATCTGGCTTGGTATCGAGAGTTTTCCCAGTATCATCTATGGGACAGCAAGTCATGGATGAAGCTGGGAAAGCCCCCAAGCTGCAGGAAAGGTTTAGGGCTCTGTCAGGAGTAGAAATGCCAGTTTCTGGAGCCATGAGTAGAGACGGCGGATCCGGCGAAGCGATCGGGGGCAGGTTGAAGTCCCATAGAAGTTCTTCAGTTTGAGGAGACTTCTGCATCCCCTTATGATTGGAATGAGGACTGCCGTTCGCCTCGAGTTGCTTCTCAAGAGTAATAATCCGCTGTTCCATGGATTCCTTCCATCTATAAGGTGGTTCAGCCAAAAGACTCCCATTCAGATAGATATACTCACGTCAAATCATCTTCGAGTATCATCTGAATGCTCTTGTTGACCGTGCACGGCAAGCCACGGCCTTTGCATCGCGAGCAAGGAGGCTTAGAGTTTGTCATGTGACATCTTATCTGAAGACCCCACGTATTCATCAGCCACATCGGTGACGATTACGTTCGAACTCAAATTCATACCTTGAGTTTGCGACATGCCACGCAAGCTGTAATACGACGCGTGATATCGGGAGGCTTTCGATCGCCGTAGGCCTCACGGAACCGGCTGGCAGCAGATGGAGGGGCCATCGTTAATTGTGTACGCTTGAAAGATATCGCCTCATCATACCGTCAAAAGGCGTCGAGGGTGGCTCAGGTAGAGATGTCTGCGTAGGGATGGTGCCTGATCAGCTTCGATGACTCCACCCTCCCCGCTGAGGGCCGGACTTCCTGCCGTCCACGTGACGGCATTCCATGCCTAACTTGGACGCTGCGAATCCTATGAGGGTCCAGTGATCCAATCGTAGTCTACACATACAAATTATGGAGGAGTTCTAATTGGTGAGGAAGTTTACTGGCCGAGTTGAAGACAGAACCCAGGGAGCTAGACTCGAAAGAGAGGCACATGACGTCATACGTATCTGAACCATTAAGCAGGCGACCCTTTCTCGTTATACGAAGGAGCTGCTTTGACTCAGGGACACTCAACATCCAGGTACAGCTCGCAGCTAGAAGCTAGATCCTTTACTCTACGCTATGATACTACCTACACGATGTATATGGGCTTGGATGGAGGCGCGTAAGATGTTCCTCAGCGTGAAAACCCCTCTAATCAGTAGCACTCTCGACCTCTCCTCGCTGGGCAGGTATCCATGATCGCGCTCCTCCGTACAGCCGCGAACAAGTTCATATTGAAGATTTTCGGCATGTTCCCTACACCTCGACACGTCAGAAGCACAGTGGCGTCCAAGCCTGCGAAATGTGGTTGCCTGCCGCCAAAACCCCCTGCGCGCGCATCTGCGCGTTGCATCGCCTGCGAAGGCTGACGACTTCGACCCTTGAACATAAAGCCACTTCGAAGCAAACATCTCAAGGTCTTTTTCTGTGAACATTTCTGCGCATTTTCTCTCCGGATTCGCAATACGTCCATATACGCGAATCACAAGGCGACAGTCATTGGACTCAGCGGACACTTTCGGTACGTGAATATCATCACTTTCCGCCTTCCTGCTCTGGCTGGGACTCATATTTAAAGGACTCCCGCTGTAGCGAGTATTCCGTTCCTCGTTCGCTCCAATTTGAGGTCAGTGAGAGTCTGACTCCTTTCCTAGCTTCGATCAGAGCGCGATAGTGGGCCCCATGGAGTTCTTGAAAGAAAGTGACTGCCTAGGCAGGGGCGGCTGGGGCTATGTCACCAGTATCACCACCGCACCCTCCAGGCACAAGCCGTTGCTGGAGAATCAAATCCGCTTGGTCAAGATCTTGCCGGGCGTACAAAACGCTGATGTGTCGTGCTCCGTAGTCCACGTTCCAGTTGAGCGAACCCCCAAGTATCGGGCCTTATCGTATGTTTGGGGTCCGCCGCAACCATCGCGCACCATATCTTGCAACGGAGCACTACTGAATGTGCGAGACAATCTGTATCGAGCCCTCAAATACCTGTCAAAACAGCCAGCCCAGTATTACTGGATTGATGCCCTGTGTATAAACCAGGAGGACACGGAAGAAAAAGGGAAGCAGGTCCAGTGTATAGGAAAGATCTACAGTGGTGCCCAAGAAGTGCTCATTTGGCTTGGGGAAGACACCCCCGAACCTTCGCAAGATCTCCAGTTCGTCGTAAAAACAATCTCTCCTGACCACGGGAGCGACTGGAGACAGGAGGTGTTTATCAACAAGTATTGGAGCCGATTGTGGACCTGTCAGGAAGCCATGCTCTCCGGCGAGAAAGTTGTCCTCCATAAGGGAACAGAGATGGATTGGTCAACTCTAATCAGGTCGTGCCCGCTTGAACCTCAATATCAGCAGGCGCTGCGATTCTCTTCTCTTGTTTCCTCGGTGGACACACTCCAACGCCTCCTGAAGGACCCCACCATAGCAGACCAGGATGCTGATCTACTATTACTAGCTTGGAAGGAATTTCAACAGCTCACCACCTTTGCAAAGAGCCTGCAAACGACAGACCCAAGAGATCAGATCTTCTCTTGGTTTGGCATAGCTGGTATACTTGGGATCAAATTACCAGCGCCAGACTATACCAAACCTGTAGCTGTGGTGTTCAAAGAGGCCAGGCACGCGTTAATAGAGAAATATCGTGATCTTCCGGATGATAGAAAGCCCACTGCCACCAGGACTGCTGGCATGAAAGTTCATGCCACACTGCCTATTCGAACGGGAGCTGGCGCTATGAAGACGCCATCCGCGCCCCATCATACTCCGGAACTATCCAGGATACAGTCTAGATGCAATGAGAGTTCAGGCAGTGAGGAGAGTACAGATCCAGAAGACGATGCAGAATTGGAGGATCCTTGGCGCACTGCCCTTAAGCACTTGGTCAGTGAGAACAAAGTCCTCCTTCTCGGGACTCTCCTGGCTGATGTAACCTTCGGCCGACCTGAGGATTCCTCGTTCGTCTGTTGCGGCAACAGTAAAGACGCAGCGCACACTGGTGCCCGCCACCAAAAAGAAAGTCAAAATCAATCGAATAAGAAGCAGAGAACGAACGCAAAAGACTCAAAAGGCACTGGGGATCGAAAAGGACATCACGACCAAGGTCATGACAGTGACGATGACGATATGCATGACCGCTCAAGGAAGCTCGTCAAGAAGCTCGGTCAGGGCGAACCACAGAATAGGTTTGCCTGTCCCTTTTTCCAGAGGGACTCACAGTGTCCTTGGCTCAATAGCTCCTGTCATGGTCCAGGATTTCCTACTATTCATCGTTTGAAGTAAGATTCCCTTTGAACATTGGCTTTCACCACTGCACAACTGCTTACATCGAAGCCAGAGAACATCTCGATCGCGTTCACTACATCTACCAATGCGACAGGTGTGGGGAGATCTTCGACACTCAGCCGCTGCTGGCCGCTCACCGACTCGTTCCAGCTTTACAGATCTGCGATGTCATCGATTGGGCAGCCAACTTCGACCGTAACAACGGCTTCGCAGACACTCAGAAAGCTAGCATCAAGCAAATCAAGCCCAACAAGTCGGAGAATCCATGGCATGAGATCTATGGTGTTCTATTCCCGGAAGATGTCGAGTCCTCTTATCCTCCTCCTTGTGAGTTCTGCAATCTCATCGTTTGATTTGTCCCTTGCTTTGAACCAACAGGCTGACGTGGGATCCTCTCAGATCACAACGACACCCAATTCACGCAATTCCTCCATCGACTTCAGAGCCATTGGACCCAGCATGCTCCTGTTGTTATCTCGCAGCGTCTTCCAAACGCTGGGTTCCTATCACGCCTAGCCACTCAAGAACCGCAGGTCATCCGCGCCGAGCTGGTGCAGTTGGTCAACCAAATTGGCATGGATATCATCCGTCCCTTCCAGCACGAAATTTTCCGGGACCGTCAAGATATCGAACAGGGGCAAAGACCAGTACTACCAGGTTGCGAGCACTCCCACGGCTTCCCTACGGTCGCTAGAGCAATGCATGGGTCGGCCACTAGTGAAGCACAAGCAGGCCCATCGATGGATGCTTTAGCCCTGCCGTCCGATTATTCGACCCTGAATGACAACCCTCCACATCCCGCTCGAGCCCTTCTGGACCTCTTCAATGACTTGGCTCCTACCTTCAATGATGATACTTCTTGGGCCTTGAATTTACCATTCGATGATGCTGTGGCTGGTCCATCGACCATTGGCGTCCCACATGAGACGCGCGACAGCTCCAACATCAATCCCCAGCAGCTAGCCCTTGGCCCACAGCAACGAACCGTGTTCGATGGAGATAGAGATGATGTTGTACAGTCTGTGGAGGGTGATTGGGACTTTGTTACTGGGTAAGGAGGGTGTTCTGATCCACAGCTACCACCAGGCTATCGCCTGTTAGCCCAGATCACGCACCTTTGATTATCAATGTGTCCAGAGTATCAGAAAGAAATATACAACGCTCGTTGAAGACTTCTAGTTTTCATGCGAAGTTTCAGATGTAGAACACGGCGTGATGATGTCTTGGTGAGTGATGATCTGTTATACAGTACGATTCCCGTACGTCTCCACGCACTCCGAACTCTTGTACCAGTAATTAGTCCTCGATTCTGAGCCAATAGAGAATGACGCCTGTAAGTATACCCATTTCTTCGCTTCCAGATTATATTCACCGTCTCGAAATACACCACTTCATCTCGTTCCATTTGTTAGAAACCCCCCTGTGCGTCACGGCACTTCAAACTCACATCCTGCACCCCTCCAAGTGCTCCTCAATCCACGCATCCTGCGCCTCAACAACCTGCTGCAGTCTCGCTATCATGTCCGCTTGCGACCGAACGATGTCTTGCTGTGCGTGAATGGTTCCCTGCTGCACCCGCATTGTTTCGGTGTCGGCGGCGATGATGTCTTCGTACATTTTCATGATCGTCGCGTATCCTGTCCCGCCTTGTTGTTTCGGTGATAGCGAGATGGGGTGATCATCGTAGTAGTCTTGATCTGAGTTTGGATCTGGGTCTGGATCTAGCAGAGGCGTTGTTGTTGTGTACTGCTGGTCAGATCTGGGAATCGGAGGATTTGAGGGTTTGTTGGCTGGGGTATAGTGTCAGTCATGGAGGGGAGATCAGTATCCACCGAATGCGTTGGAACAGCATACTGTTGTTTCGAAAGTCCGCCCTCTCGTTCTTTTCCTCTGATCTTCTAGAATCCAACTCCTCATCGCGCTTCTGTCGCGTTGTGTATGGTGTCCCTTCGCCTTCTGAAACTATCCAGACTGTCGAGCCGATAAAAGCAACAGCGTTCACTGGAACGACTAGGGAGGCGAAAGTATGGAAGAAGCAAGACACGAGATACAATAGCGCACCCCACGCCAGCAACTTGATTAGCTCAAACTCGCTCGCCATAGTGTAACTAGCATGGAGTTCTCGTAGACGACAATATCTGAACCAAAGAATTTCGTGATCGCGGGTAGCTAACATGGTGGGCCTATATGTCTAGGCTATGAAACAGGACTTGGAGACAGACAAGGATGTTTGGTGTGGCTGAGCGTATTGTAGTGGTGTGTATGGTGGGGAAAACAGGTGTTCACGCGGTGTGCTCATGCGCACCAGTGAGACACCGGGGCTGGGATCGCGAGTCTGATTGGACGGCTACATACCTAATCTTATTACCACACCCAATAAACCTAGCGGCGCCAGATTTGGGTGGTCTTCTGACTTTCCTGTAAAGAAGAAGATCGTAGGAGAATATCTTGCGGGAGGGTGCGTCCGGATCGAGGGTCTAGCCCATGTGCGCCGGGGCGTGGGGCGGGATGAAGCGCAATGTCTGTCTGCAGATTTCATCGCTCCCAAAGTTATCAACATGTACGGTGTAAATTCAAAGCCCCTCCGAGCAGATTCTAGAAGAAGAAAACTACTACTGCTCCTGCTGCAAGAGACGGCCCTATCTACCGACGACGATACGCGCCCTGAGCTACTTGGTCAAATATTGGTCGCCATCCTCGTCGTTTCTGGGGGCATTCAGAAGCCCAGTGACCGAGCTCGCCACCTGCCAGAGCAATTAGCATTATTAAGAAGGGGAGGACATTCTTCTTACATTCAAAGCATTCATCGTCTCTACGCTTGCTTCCGTTCCTTATGTTCGGGCATTGAGCCGCCCAGTGCCCCAACTTACCACCTGCAAATACTCCTAGTCAGCATCGTGCGTTTAAGGGAGCAAAAGAACCTACATTTGAAGCACGCATCATCGCAATCACTTCGTAAATGGCCCGTTTTCCCACAACCCCAACACTTCTTTCGGCACTCATCTGCAGAATGGCCCAACTTTCCGCAAGCGTCGCATTCGTTTGGGCAATCTTTCGCGTGATGTCCAACTTCATCGCAAGTCCAGCATTTGTTTGGACAGTCGCGTGCAAAGTGGCCAGCTTCGTCGCAGTCCCAACATTTGTTGGGGCACTCCGCCGCTTTGTGGTAGAGCTCGTGGCAGGCCCAGCATTCGTTGGGACATTTGGAAGCCTTGTGACCCAGCTCACCGCAAGTGTTGCAGTAGTATCGCGAGCGCGATATCCCTGAGAAGAATACGGGTTGAGGTACTAGAGCTTGGTTTGCCTTTCCATCATCTGGGCTTGAGCCTGATGTTGTGATGCTTTCAATGTCTGCTTCCTGTGGCACGACGTTGGTGGCTTTATTGTCGCCATCGTGTTCCTCAGTCATTACCTCTTCGCATTCAGATGCAGTCGAACAGTCTTTGCAAAAGAACACGGTTCCCGAATTGTGCTTGCGACCATTGAGTCTGGCAATTCGATGGAGGACTGTGCTGGTATCGATACGGGTTGTTTGCTCGGGGTCCATCATATCATGGCAGATACGTAGCAACATTTCCCTCGCTCCGGTGGTAGGATGGTTCTCCACTAGTCTTTGTCTGACTTCATCTATCTTTTCGAAGTAGGGAAGGTTGTCCAGGAACCTCAACCCAATGTCTGGCTCCAGGACATCCAATATCTCTACGAAGACGCAGCCCAATGACCACACATCAGACTTCCGGTTACGATTTGCCCAGTCTTGTACCTCTGGAGCACAGTATCGCCGCGTGCAAGCGCCCGGATATCCGACTGTCGTAGTGTCCTGTTGATCTGCATCGAAAGACAGACCGAAGTCTGTGTAGACAACTCGACCATCATGTATCAAGATGTTTTGCGGCTTGATGTCTTTATGCCTGATCGTATGCTTGTGTATGTGCGCGAGTCCATTGGCGAGACATCCAAATGCGCGATTCAAGACAATTTCCTGTTCGCGCTCGATGCCAGATTCGAGCGCCTCCGTAAGATATGACGCCAGATCGCCACCGTTTGCTACCGGTGACAATGCCATGATAAGTTGTCTGTCACATACATAGGTTCCTTGAATCTGGATCATGTGCGTATGTGAGGAGAGGCGTTTCGTGATGCTAACCTCATTTCTGAACGCGCTTATCGCTCTCTCGAATTGCCTAGCATTGTATCGACGGAAGGTCTTGAGGGCGAAGATGTCGTTTGTTGATTTGTGTGCGACCTTTTCGATGACGGCGCTGCCGCCTTGACCGATGTATTGTACATGCTTGAAGGGCAAAGCGTCGCGGTTCACAACTTCATCTGTTAGCCATATTAAATAGTCTATACGAGCCCACTTGTATCAGGGGGTGGCTGAGGAGGTCGGCAATGATATGTATTCCCTTACATTCTAGCTCAGTGTCGCAGGTTGTGGCAGCCTGTTCAGCGGAGTGTTCCGCCTCTTGCTTCATCGCGCTTGCAACCTTCGATTACAGCGTAACGTAACTGACTTGGATCACAAGACAGCCCGGGCAGATATTCCGTCCGAGAGCTTTTGAAGGAATAGGAACAAATTTATGATATCCTCCGCGAGGCTCGATGACACCCGCCGACAAGGCTGAGAGAGCTCAGCTCACGTGATAAACCCTTAGTCAGCCTGCGATCCGCAGCGATCCCAAGATCATCTCTCGATTCCACAATGACGACCACAACCACCTTGAATATTTTCCATGCTCTTGGTCACTCACCTCCCATCATGTCCGATCTGGGAGCCCCTCAAAGCAAGCGAAGGCGACCCGCGCAGCGTAGCTTGCGTCCTTGCGACCTGTGCCGACGTCGCAAAACACGATGTCTGATTGAAACGGGCCAGGCCAAGTGTACTCTGTGCCTGCTTCGCAAAAATGAATGCACATTCAAGGAAGACCCGGCAAAACGAATGTTACCCGGAACGATTAGTGTCCAAGATCCGAGGCCAGCCGTCGTGCAGGACTCCCCGTCGCCCAACGACGTGCTGAGCTCTGCTCTCGTGGCTAGTCAGACCAACAGTCCGTCAATCACTGCAGATGAGAACCATCACGTAGCTGATCTTGGCCTTAGGCCCCCGTCGAATGTCTCCTCATCCATCCCCTCCTCGGGTGAAAAGACGCTCGGTTTGGACAAGGCGAGGTTCGCCGAGTTGTACGGACTGGGCAGCGACATGGAACCAATCCTTATGCGACATCGCCCGTATGATCCAGCGACCAATGAATACACCCTTCCAACACATGCGATCCGTCTCGTCGCAGCCCAAGACCAAGGCGTTGACTATCCTCTGACCTTTCACATGGTGGCTGACGAAAGGTCAGCCGACTATGCGCAGGACTCGCAGATTGTGGACGCAATCGAAGCCTGCGTAAAGCCGCATGGTGAGAAACTGGTCCGATTGTTCTGGAAGATGGTGCAGCCAACGTATTCCATCGTACACAAAGCCACCTTTGTGAGGAAGTATTCCGAATCATATCGTCACATCGATGCTCCTCTGCTGGGTGCAGTCTATTTAATCACCACGAATTGGTGGCACTATGACCCACATCTATCACATCAACCTCTGATTGACGTCACAGTTCTGCGGCAGTTGACGTTGGAAGCTATTCAGAGCTCATATCATCGACCAAGGTTGTCTTCGATCGAAGCAATTCTCCTATTCCTTCAATGTAAACCTGAGGATCCTCTGAACCCCGATCACACATATGCGTGGGGCTTGACGGGACAAGCTTTGTCGGTTGGCGAGGCCCTTGGGCTGCATTTGGATGCGTCGAGCTGGGAAGTACCAAACTGGGAACGATCGCTTCGTAAACGTCTAAGCTGGGCCCTCTACATGCAAGATGTCTGGACAGCACTTGTCCATGGTCGTCCTGTCCACATTTCTGACGACGACTGGGCGGTCACTAGTCTCAAAAGTGAAGATTTCCCTGACCAAGACTTTCCGGATCAAGAGCAGTCATTCATTGCCTTGGTTAGCCTGGCAAGAATATTGCATGTGGTTGTGAAACAATTCTACAGTCTCCAGTCGAGTACTTTGCAGGATACCACGCAACTGTAAGCAGATTCCAGCACGGCTTAATTAATTACGGAGAAGCTCTCATTGTGGCTATCCCACGGGAAGACACAGTTCAAGACGAAACTAAAGAGTAGTCTTGCATCACTTGCTGCACTGGGCCTCCGCTGACTTGAAGCTCCTTGGCAGGTATTCGAAAGCCTGCCCCTTATGGAACTCGTTAGGGTCCTGGTATCTCAATCTTCCTTCGCCACTGAGCATGGACAACTTACCATCACGACAACTATGTGCAAATGGTATTTTTCCTCGTCTTCTATACCTACATGAATACTGATTAACCGCATGATCAGGCAATGTCCACCTCGCGTTTTATGCTGTTAAGATCAGCATCCTCCGTCGACTTGTGAGATCGACAGCTCTAGCACCACTCTGCACGGATGTCGACGTGTTGAATACTATCCGACAGCAAGCGCACGAAACAGCACAGCAAGCCATAGTCTTGGTAGCATCACTGCGACTCGAACATCTTGACGCTTTCTGGTACTTTGCTGCGCCCTACTACTTTTCTGTCATTGGTTCGTTCTTCGTTCTTCTTCTTGTCACCTCGCTGACGCCAGCGGAACGGGATCACTGGCGAGAAAGTCTACGTTCGTTCTTGTGGATCCTACGCGTGGGATGCAAGTCAAACGAGCCGATGCGATACGCCGTGAACCGCTTGGAGGGAGCCATCCTGCGTGGCCTAGAACACGCGCTGGCTGTTGCTGTAGATGCCACCTCGCCAATCGTACCTGAAGCCACTTCCGGTCATTTCGATGCCGACATCGATGGTTTTGGCTTCTCATTCCCAGAGACTGAGGGCTTGGACTTCGCGACGATGAACCTGGATGCGTTTGACTTCTTGAGCAATGTCGCCCTCAACTGAACTCAACTCGATACAACGGATGTACGCAAACACAGTCAAGTGTATAGAATATCACTCTATTTCAGAGATGAGATCTCTGTAGTCAAACAAGTGCTACTCCATTTTGGAGGACGATGTCTGAGAGCGCTATAATACCATCCTCTACGAAGATACCTAGCTCCTGCAAGCAGCTAGTGGCAGATGCGTTGGCCTGCAGGACATTCGTATTTTCATCAACAGGGCCATTCATCACCAATCTCTGCTCATCCCTGGTGGACTTCTCTTCCCGAGGCAACCGGTAGCTAATAGACTTCCCACCCGCAAAGATCTCTAACACATCATGCCTGGTCACAACAGTGATCTTTCCATGCGCATCTATCACTGGATGTCGTGTAATCTCAGGTCCATCAACGTCGCGTGGAAGATGCAGATCGTATTGGTCAGCCCAAAAATCGTCAAGCGGTGGCGGACAGGTCAACAGACTCATGTCCATCAAGTCAGGTGTCAATGATGTAAACCGCAGCCTGTGGCCGCTCATGTCTGCATAGGTGCGGAACATAAGCCCGAAAGATGCGGCATCCTGAGAGGTGATGCTAAACTCGAGTCGGTAATCGGACTGCCCCACTGGGAAAAAGCGAGTTGTGGTCTTTCCCACTTCATCTAATTGAAGCGTCGGTGGCAGCTCCACAGCCTGTTCCGTTGATCGGAATGCCGCGTCCAGAAACTTCCGGCTTGGACGCACATGAAGACGTCCGCTCTCGTCAGCGAAGACCTCTCTTGGTATGCCCATGTCTCCACCCCACGACCATTGCCCTTCAAGCTTGTCTGCAACCCATCCAAAGTACACTCGCGTGTTTGGATCTCCAGCTTTCTGGCACGACTTTGCGGCATACCATCGCCTTCCATCGAATCGACCACCCGAAGTACCACGCGGTGTTCGAAATGGGCCCCGCGGCGAGTCAGCCATCCTGTAAACAGTGCCTGCATCCGGTGCGTGAAATCGCGAATACACGAGATACCACTTTCCGTTCGGTAACGAAAAAAGCTCTGGACATTCGGGGCAAAACATGTCGTTCGGTGCATAAAAAGGTTCTGGCTCGATCTCCCACTCTTCCAGATCTGATGAAGTCAGGAGTGCTAGACATCCTCGCGTCCAGTACGGCCCAGTCCTGAGCCTAGTTGCTACAAGCATCCAATAGCATTGTTCTGGCTCATTCCAGGAAACATGTGCGTCTCTGAAGTCAATATCTTCGAAACGCGACATGTCGCCGCGGATGCCGATGGCGCAAGCGGACTTGACGAAAGCCGTGCCCTGCACGTCGGTGGATCGGGCGTGCAGAATGACTTGTTTACCGCCGTGAGAGAGGTTGTAGCCTGTATAGAACAGGTGCATGTTCCCATCTGGACCGATAAGAGCACACCCCGTCCACGCACCATCGGCGTCCGGGCTTTGCTTATCTTTTCCTGGATATAGCGCTTCGACTTCATCACGCTTCCAATTGACCAGGTCTCGCGATCGCAATCTTGACCACGTAGAACGAAGCCGGGGTGGATGTCGCACCGTGTTCGACGGGGTACTGAGGTGAAAGACATGATACTCGTCGTCGACAAGAATTGGGATCGCATCGGCAGTGGCTTGTGTGTCTGATGGCCGGCTGTAACGATCTCTTGATACGGTTGCAGAAGGCATAGCTGTGAGGGCTGAGCTGATTCAGTTGTCTAGCAAACGCTCAAGAAACGTAGTGACATCGGGGGAGATCTGAATATGAGACTATGACCAGAACCACGTTTCGTAGAAGCAGCTTCAACTTCTGTACTAAGGACTCCGGCCGCCTCGTCGAGTAATCCAGCAAGCGGGCGGCGAAGGCATGCCGGCCGGCCGACACGGCGAACTCACTACGGCCCGTCAAAAGCGGCCGGCCGGCCGGCGAGTGGAGCCCACTACACCTTTAGCATAACGCTACCAACCCTTTCCACACACGCGGCCCAAATGGAAGCAGCCGTGCCACGGGGCTCCAGGAAATCGTCTTGCGCCTCCGCAATACGATGCCGATATATAAGTGGAGTTGATCCCTTGTGTGTGTCCTACACATGCAGTTTTGAATTGGTGCAATTCATTCGACATGGGCAAACTCAAGTATCCATACATTTGGCTCTTCTGCGCTTTTGCCGCTCTTGGAGCGTGCCAGTATGGTTATGATGGTATGTAATTGCTGCAGCCATAGTATATTGTACTCTGACCTATAACGCACAGGTGTCTACTTCTCCGGCATTCAAGCCATGTCTACATTCGTTCACCACTTTGGCACACAACAGTTCGATGGCACATACGCGATTTCGGCATCCGATCTGTCTATCATGAGTTCCATGATCAATGTTGGGGAGCTCGTCGGATCCTTGGGCGCCGCACCTCTCAATGACTTCTTAGGCCGGAAAGGTGCCTTTCTTGTCAGTGCCATTACTGCGATCATCGGCACCGTGCTCCAGATTGTTACCGATCACGATAAAGGTATCGTTATTGGTGGACGAGTTGTTCTAGGATTGGGCGTCGGCATCTTTTCATCGACCAGTCCGCTGTACATTGGAGTAAGATCCACTCTTGGAGTTCCCGCTCGCAATGCTGACAACGAGTGCGCAGGAGATTGCTCCGACTGAAATTCGAGGTCCGCTGCTTGGCTGCTGGCAACTCACCATCTCGCTGGCTCAGATCATCGCCGCTGTCATCAATCGAGGAACGGAGTCGCTTGAAACGACAGCGTCATATCGCGTACCCACTGCTGTACAGCTCATATTCCCTCTTTTGGTCGTCTCTCTTCTCTACTGGGTCCCCGAGAGCCCACGCTGGCTGATGCGCCGGTCAAAGCAAACCCGCTGCAAAGCCGCGCTCAATCTTCTCCACAAGGACGACAAGACATACAATTCTCAAGCGGACATGATCAACATCGAGAGTAGCCTTGCGGCTGAAGCCGAGCAGCAGTCTCAATCCAGATGGAAGGATCTCATAACCGATCCCGTCGAGCGTCGCAAAGTCATCTACAGCGCTGGCGCGCTCATCGCACAACAGGTTAATGGCATCCAGTGGTTCTACTACTTTGGCACTGTTTTCAGTCAGGCCATCGGACTTGACGACCCTTTTCTCATGAGCATCATTGTCTTCACCATTCAAGTCGTAACGGTTTTCGTGGCAGTGCTGTGCGCAAACAAGATACCTAGGCGACCACTCTTGCTCACTACAACCTTGATGATGATGATCAGTATCTTCATTGTTGGGTGTCTTGGCATCCCCGGTAGTGAAGTCAGCAAGACGAGCGGCAAGGTCATTATCAGCTTCGTCATCATTGAGATCACTGCTTTTAACTTCGCATGGGGACCGCTTGGTTGGACGATTGTAAGTGACGACTTATATGCAATCGAGTCCGTACGACGGAACATGCGCCTACTAACGTTATCCAGGCGTCCGAAATGGCTGTTGGCCGTAACCGCAACAAGATCTACGCCATTGCTGTTGCCTGTTTCTGGGTTACTGTCTGGGTGACTGTCTTTACACTTCCGTATCTCTACTATTCTGCGAACCTCGGTCCCAAAACCGGGTTTGTGTATACGGGTCTGTGCTTCATTACCCTGGCGTATGTATGGTTTTGCGTTGGCGAAGTCACTGGGAGAAGCATGGAGGAGATTGAAGGCTTCTTCAGGGATGGCGTGCCGGCGAGACAGTGGAGTAGGCAACCAAAGCATAGCGGCATGGACAGTGGGAGTGTGGATGAAGTCGTTGTGGAGAAGGCGAAATTCGGTGGCGAAGTCAAGGAGACGGCATAGATGGGGTAGCAAGTAATCATGGTGTTATCTCAGGTGAAGGTTCGTCTCTCGCAAAAGCTATTCAAACGTTTGCCGAATGTATATAACCTATATCATCGCACCAGCGCGGATTTGACCACGTATACAAGTTCAGATCCCCAAAATTACTCCTTTCCACCACGGTTGTTCGGACTTGTTCTCAAGCCATACTCGAACTATAGCCCCTCACAACCCATCCGTGCGCTGTTTGTATGCATTCATCCATCTTTGAAGAGCCCCCTCCTCGACATCCTTATCCAAATCCAACAGCTCGCCCTCCATGAAGATCCTAACCCTATACCCATCCGCACGCACATCCCGCGCCAACCCCACCATCTCACTCACATGGACCCTAAAATTCTCCATTGTCTCCCCTGCATGATACACAAAAAACCGATCCATCTCCAAATGCGCCGTAAACTTCGTACCTTTCCTGAATCTTTTCGCACAAGCCAAATGCTCGCGCCACCCCAACCGAAACACCACATTGCCGATGAAATCGACCGGC
Organism: Lophiostoma macrostomum CBS 122681; assembly: GCA_010405375.1. NCBI lineage: Eukaryota > Fungi > Ascomycota > Dothideomycetes > Pleosporales > Lophiostomataceae > Lophiostoma > Lophiostoma macrostomum. The sequence goes on along the minus strand of MU004383.1, from coordinate 50,360 downwards.
CGGACCTTGCCCCACACTACACTATGCAACAGCATATGCAGCATGCCCTTGTGGTACGTACTACACCTAAACACAAGATAGAATCGCGACACACGATAGAACGCTTCTATCATCTCGCGGCGCACAGTCCCGCCGACAAACGCGGCATCCCACAAATGGTACGGCGCTGTCGTGCGAGAGTCGCTGGCTGCGCAGCCGAAACGGTGGATGGGGAGGGCGTCGTCATCGTCCCAGATGCGGTGCTGCAGTTCGGGACTGCCGAATTCGTTGCAGGAGGTGCGCGTGTACCAGGTTGCTCGGCGCGTGTTGAAGACGGTGAGGAGGAGCGCTGTGTAGATTTTATCGCGGATTTCGCGTGGTAGGGTGCGGATTTTGCGGCAGAGGACGAGGCTGGATGGTTTGACGTAGGTTTCGATGTGGTGGTGTAGATTGGCTTTTGCTGTTGTGAGGTCTGTGGACGCTTTGGTCCATTCGGCATCGTCTTCGTTCTCGATCGATTTGAGATGATTTGCTCGACGTCTTGCACGGTTAAACTCAGGGCCTCGATTGTAGATGAGGTGTGTGTCTTGGACTGGTTTTGCGAGCTTGGAGCAGCGATTCTTAGTTGCGTGGGCTGCTTCCAGTCTGCTCATGGCGCGGGCTCTCTGGTTGTATAGTCTGTACAGTGTGAGTTCAAGTCTATACGATGCAAGGAGAAGAACTAATGCACTTACTGAAGTAGCGTAGCCTCTTCTTCCCTATAAGCAGTGTCAGTAGAGAATCTACCCTCGAACTTTAACTCTGTGGTCTCAGCCATGGTTTTGGGTTCGTTGAGAGGAAGTGAAGGGACGGTTACGATGTGTGTTTTATAGCCACTGTCATATATGACTCTTCGCTAAGCAGTACGGAGGTTACTATTTATAGTCTGACCAAATATATTGAAAAGCAGCCTCATCAAGATCTCACTCAGCCAAGGCAGCAGAACTCGGGCAAGATGTCAGCCAGTATCGATTTCGAATTTCCCAACACCAGCTGCATCGGGTTTCCGTGCATGTATGCAGAACAATCAGCACCATTCAGTCTATGTGTACATGGCGCCGTCGCCATGCAGAAAACCAATGCAGATAGATTTCTGCTTTTACTTTTGGAAAGGAGATTCATAAGTCTATCCTTTGTGAACCGGTCTAATGCGCAAAATGAGCCTTCTCAAGAAGGAAAACAACGAGTGACAGAGAGCGTTCTCCGACAGGAAGCCCCCAAGTCTATCCTTTAGTCCAGTCTAGTTGTACAAAGAAAATCCCTCATGCTTGAGCCATATAGGGCAAGGGGTAGTGGTAGTAGACAGACAAGAGAAGTGGGAGACAATATGATCCCAGAAACGAGCGAATATTGCAGCTGAGGACTCTTTGTGCCAAGAGCGGCATGCATTGTAGGAGGGGGCTTGAAATAGTGGACGAAAATGCCGCTGTCATGTCGATGCGATAACGATGGCGTGTGGGTCTTGGATCATGACCCCAAAATTCTGGTCTCTGGGTGCATTCTAACCCGTATCTAGTCCTCGACATCCTCGTCTCGGCCAGGATACATAATCTCGGAGACGATGACAGCCCTGATGTTGTGGTACAGCACGAATGCCCACATACAGACGATGCATATGGTCAAGGCGTTGCCGACATACCGGATGACCTCGTCCTGGAGCGCGTTGCCGATGCTGATTGTAGCAATGACGAAACCGGTATTCGGGAACACCATGGCCCACCATCCGAGATGAAAGTCTTTTGGTCGAGAGTGGAGAACCTGTTTCATATCAGTATCAAGCTTCTCGCGGACTGGGAGTGGGCGAGGGAAGAGAAATTGGACTTACACCAATGATTGCGATCATGAAAAACCACATGGCCAGCACCCATAGGAAGATTGCAGAAACCAAAGCCATCGTCCGTAGCAAATGACCGTCCATCAGACCATCTCTCTGCAGATCGAAATCCTGTGGTAGTGCATTCGCCATGCCGATGAACGCCAGACACGTAAAGGAGGGTGGTCCGACTCCAATAAACATTGCTCCCCGATGCTCGCGATTGGGCAGTCCAACTTGCATGAGGCGTCCGATATAATGCGCGTACATGATGATGCTGACGGTGAATCCGAGACCTTGGCAGCCCAGGCCAGCGACGAGTATAGGAAAACGCGATTGGAGCGGCTGATCGGCGGCTATGACGGAAGCGATTGTCCCCGCGAGCATGACGGGGAAGATGGGTAGAAGCCACGAGGGCATGAACTTGGTGAGCAGGTATGTGTGCCCAACAAACAGGAACGAGTATTGGATGACAGCCACGGCGAAGGTGCAGACAACATATGCCCAGAAAGCAATAGACATGCTGGTGAGCATCCACCCCCGCATGGAGTCGTTAGACTCGTACATGACAATCACGTACTTCTGGGTTCCAGTGATGATTGTAGCGACCGAGAGCCAAAAGGTTGGGAAGAAGAGGCCTTCTCGTTCATGGCATAGTGAATCCTTGAAGGCACCGGGGAACTTTGTGAAGCGCAGGACCATGAAGCCGCACACGATGGCGAAGAAAAAGAGGTTCAGGATGTAGAAGATGGCTCCGATGGTGATTAGTCCTGGGAACTGGTGCGGCTGGATAGATATTAATGTCGCTACTCCGCCGGTGCTCATCGTCAGTGTGTACCAGGCCCAAGTGAAGTGACGCAGTCGTTGACCAAATGGTAGTTTGGGCTGACTGGCATCTTTTCTATGCAAATCGAGCGAACTCTGATGATTCTTATCGTTCTGCTTCTCCAGATCGACAGAGTGTCGTGGGCTGTCGTCTGGAGTGGGTTGCACCGAGCGCTCGTTGATCGTGAAGGCGGATTTTGCGTTCGGGTCCAGAGTGAACGCTCTCTCGTCGTCATTCCCCACAAAGTATACCGACTCTGCGGGGAATCGGCCGCCCGGTGTTTGTACCCATCTGCTCGCTCGTTGTTCGAGCGCCGAGCCACCTAGGGCACCATCAAGGTCTTCGGGCTGGAAGCTTCTGTTGTCGAAAGCGGAATCGGAAGACTGGTATCGAGGGTCCATTGCAGCTGATTTGGTAGTGGTGACCTGCACCAAGAGATTCAGGCACGAGAGCCGCCGTTATGTCTAGTCGGAATTAAAAGAGGTACAGAAAAGGGTTGTCCAGCACCAGGCCGTCGAGAAGAAATGAAGCTACAAGTGCCCCGTGGTGGGATAGCTTTAGATAAAGCTCAATACGAGCAGCAAGATGCTGCACGTCGATGCTCTATCAGGCACTTGTTTCAAACTGCGTAAGAATCGCAGCAGATCCCATCCACCGGCGGTTAGGATGTGTCCCTAAAGGTGCAGGGACGGGGCGGAGTGGAATTTCGTTTCTCTTGGCGAAGCTGGTGCGTTAACTGTATGCTTCTCCTTGTACCCACCGCAGGGCTTCAGATAAGGAAGTGCGTCAAGGTGACACGCGTGCGACTGGGTTCAGTCGAAGATTTGGCTTGCTTCAGCGATCGAGGCCAAGTGACCAAGAGGAACTTGGCAGCGGTTCATGCTGAAGTATTGTGCGTTGTGAGAGATGCTCCGCAAGAAACTTTGTGTGGTGTTAGGTCCATTGACCACCGATGACATCGCTGATGCGTGACGTTGGTAGAGTGAGCCCCTGACCAGTGGAACAGGCTCTGTTGGGAACGAGAAAAATTGTACTCGCGTCTGATGGTGACTCCGCAATAAGCAGACCTTGGGAGCTGTTTACGTAGCTCCACCAAGTCCATGACTTCAAAATTGTCGCGCAGTGAGGAGTAGAGATAAGGTTAGAGACGCGACCGTGTTCGACGACGAATCGGGAGCAGCCATGGGCAGGCGGACCGCTTCCGACGCCCAGGGGCACACGTAGCGGCGCTTGCCGATCGTCACAACTCTGCATTTAGCTTATGCTGTCCGACTTCGCCCGGTGAAGTTTCCTGAGGCCAAGAAGCACCAAGAGCGGGACCTAGCAGATCGAAATAGGATGCGGCTCAAAAGGTGGCGTCGGCTGTCGGGACTTGGACGAAACAAGCCGTCGAAACGCCCAAAGCGGATCCATTTGTTCGAGATGGCCGCCAAGCATCCCACGGTTTCGCTCCCACGGCCAAGGTCCCCACACCTTCAAGACAGCTCCGCCGCGAGCTCTGACTTGGCATGTCCATGGCATTGAGGAGCGGCGGACATGGACCGGCCAGTGGTCTCGCAGGACGCGCTTTGCTCTTGGCGAGGGGGACAAAAGGTAGTCACCTGGTCGATTCGGTCTGCATCTGGCCAATTTTCGCTCGCCCAGAGGCCCACCCGGGCGTCTACCGTTGGACGACAATTTGAATATGAAGCATCTCAACAATTTCGCGTTGGGCGTTATAGCGAAGCACGGTCAAATTAGAAACTGGTCCCGTCTCGCGATGCCGGCGGCTTAGCACCGTTCCTCAATCAAACACCAACCACCCACGTTCAGTCGAAGGTATATGAGATACTCTATGCTGGTGCTGCCTGGTGGTAGTCTATCGTCATTGTGGCAGAGGTCTTTGGTAGAGGGAAGGCGCTTGACATTGCCTAGATCAGTGCCTGGGGAGAACCCGTGTACCTTCGGTCATGGAAAATCAATTTGTAGTGTGTCTGCTTTCCATCGATCAAGTACACGACTTGTCGCACACTCCGGATATGATGATAACTCACTGTAACGATGTCCGAAGAGGTGATTGAAGTATGACTCATCTGCTAGTTGATGAAATCCAACGCGCTGCTTTCGACACAGCAACACGCACTCTTGGGGATAGTGTAGAGCGAAGCATAGTTCAACGAAGCGCATGCAAAGTTGTCTATACCGTGGTTGATGTCTAGCGTAACCGGTAAAACGGCTGAGTCACATCACTGTCACATTGCAAATCAAAATATTGCGTCTGCAAAATCTTCTTCTCATCTCCAAAACATAGCAACAAGAAGAAGAACAATAACGAAAGAACTTTAAGACCATGTCTCAAGATAATTCAAGAAGCACCTTCCGGTGCATCGGGAAAGGCTCATGCGGCAGTGTGTGGGCACAGAACGAATTCCAAGCCATCAAGCGCGAGGATTGTCACCCCGAAAGATCCGTACAAAACGACTTCAATATGCACCGCAGACTACTCGAAGCTTTAGAGGCATCTCGTCACCTTACAAAGATGTGCGTCCCCCGTTGCCATGAGCTTATACAGAACGACAATACGCGCTGGTGGGACGAACACGGCCCAAATTTCCCGGCGAGTTACTCGCACTGCAAAACCCTCATCTCTGAACGAATACCCGCACTTAATGCTACAGCCCGACAGCACCTAATACAAGCATTTTGCCCTACCGAAAGGCAAGAATTCGTCAAATCGAACCCCAGCGACCAAGACTGCCTTGTCCGGCTCTACCTGGGGCGGCGCCGCCATACGGCCCGTTCAGAGCGGCCTTCGAAACTGAATATCTTCAGTCTTCGCAATTTTCCCCTCCATCTAGACCAAGTGGAATTACTTGGACTCGACGCATTGCCCTACGCGAAGATTATGGCTGAGACACTGGCTGTTATGCATTGGGCTGCTGGTATTGATGGAAACGACGTCGAATTTGTCCTTGCTTCACCCAGGTGTGGCGATGATTCTACAACTACCTTCGACTCACCGAGTATAGGGAGGCATGCGCTATGGGTACTGGACTTCGACTGCTGCCGTTCTATGACGCCGGACGAACATGGCGTTGAGCAGGCTTGCGGTGCCTTCTTCAGAAATGATCCGTACTACCCACGTCCTAATCCTGCGAATGAGGGAGATGATCGGTTGTGGCTAGAGTTCCGCCGTCATTTCATTGAGACTAGCAGGAACCTTTTAGGGAGCGACAGTGAGCTTCCGGAGATGCTCATGACGAGAATTGAGGCAGTAGCGATGGAGAAGAGGCGGGAACAGGTGGCAGCCGCGAGCAACCACGCATGAGTGTATACATCGCGTTCCTCAACCCCACTCTTTGGCCCACGTCCTTCCTCTCGAGCAGACCCAGATCCCGATCTCCCAGCCGGCATTCCAACAACAACATCTTCAAGCCCCAGACACATCAGCATCACAACATCTGCCTCCACCGACCTAGCCTGAAGCCACTCATCATAATCGACTCCTTCCGATCGATAACATACCAGAACCCACTATTCCTCCTAACCGCAACACCGCCCGCCCGAAAATAGTCCTTAGGACGTCCGCGTTCCCATCCCTAGAAGACTCAGTGCTCAACAAACGATACATGCACAGACTTCCAGTCGATATCAAGCATGAAGAACTCTACAGAGCCTGTGACATCGTACTCGGTGCACTGCAGCTTGAGCACACCGCTATCGTAGGTATGCAGAATTTTTCGCTCATACTGCAGACTTTCTCAAGGGGAGCAGAGGGGCGGAGTAAGGGGTTGAAACCGGAAAGCGGACAGCAAGACAGCGCCTGACCAGGCGTTCCCAATTGCGAGGAGGAGTATCCAAGTGTGCGGCGAATTATTTGGAGATCTGGCCACATCTTCATCGTTGGAAGCTAGTAGCAGACACAGCCTGAGCCATCCTTGTACAAGCCAACAGCTCTGGGTGTGGTCATCTTTCTTTTCCTTTCAACATCAGCCTAGCTTGGGGTGAGCATCTCGTACGGGACGGCCCTCCAGCGTCCATCAGCGTAGATCTGACAAGAATGTCTGTCAGACATCGGAATAAGAAGGTTATGAACAGGGAACAATTTGATATCCCGTCTTTCACAGGCTTTTCCAGGTCATCTGTCTGCTCATCAAACAACCAATAAGATATCTCTTTTCAGGATTGACAATGTGCTTCTCGGCCAGAGCGGCATGATCAGAACAAGTCCAAATGCGTAGCTAGTCATTAAAGCGAGGTTTTGTGGCGGTGGTAGCAGACTTCAACTCGATTACATGGTACATATCCAACATTGCCAAGGTACCCATATAACAACGACTGCAGAACCGACTCGACTCGCCTGGCCCTTGTCAGTGCAACCACCATTCTCAGAGAGTGCTAGCCATACAACTGTGAATTGTGGAGATGCCTCGGGTGCAATTGAGCGAGGCGGGGCACTACATCATTGCTAGCGCTCCACTAGATATCCAAGCTCATGTACCCCACCTTCATCCACCCATCCACCCATCCACCACATCCAGCACCTGGATAGAATCTTCTCATTGCAACTTCCTCATTGACCCGACTGGCCGACAATCTCGCCCTGGAACATAACCGGCTGCTCGCTGCTGAAATTGTTGATATCGGCCATGATTTCCTGAACGCCCTCGCTCTTGAAGGCATTGGCCACCGCCTCACCGCTCTCCCATTCCATGATGCACGAGACGGCATAAGGTGACTGGTCGCCGAGCTGCGCAACTCGCCATGATGTGAGACCGAGTTTGCCCCAATGCTTCTGAACAAGTGGCATGTGTGTTGCGAGGTAGTATTTCATGTCGAAGGTACTGCCATCTTTGCGAGGGTAGAGAACGCCGCTCTGGACCGCTTTGCCGGACATGATGATATAGGATTTCTCGGTGGTATGTAATGTGAAGTCGAAGGGCAAGTGGTAGATGTGGGAGGTTAGATGGCGGGAGCAGTATGGAGAGGCCGGCGTTAACGAGGGCTTTATACAACGTGCCCTATGTGGACCCGCGCAGCTTAGCATCGGAGTACCGAGTCGTCTACGGATCGAGCGCGGTTTGGTAAGCGGTTCAAGATTTGCTTCGCAGCTAACTCGTGACATTTCCGATTCCGGCCGGACATGTCTTAGTACTGCTTGACGAAGTAACTTGCTTCCATTCCACAGCGGTGTCGAACCATTCTCCGGTCCAACAGCAAGTCGCCTGGAAGATGACAGATATTACTGTAGCGCATTCATAATCTGGCCAAGTAACGCTGGTTACAGCATTTTGTTGCGATCCTAGGTACTGCAGGTTGTTAAGCAAGGACCAGAAAATCGCGTGACACCCCTGCAAGACTGGGTCGCGAAGTACCTTGATTCCATATCAACGCATCGAAGCTGTCCTCTTCAAGATAAGAAACGTCATGCTGACGGCTTTGCTTGTCTCTCGAAAGCCGGGTGGAACTCCATGAGAAACAATCCGAGAACGAGATGCGAGACTTGGCGAAGACTGACGTTTCCAGAGTGCAAGCTTTGGTCACCTATTGATTCGAAGTCTAGATCTGTGCATGCTAAGGGTATCTTTACGCTGTTTAAACCCAAGAATTGCTGGGATATGAATGTCCAAGGCCTGACCTGCTGCGGGATTGGGGAAAGTCGCCACTAGCGTCCGTCAACCCCACCCGTTGGTGCCATTCCCATTCGTCTTGTGGGTGCCATGGATCATGCTCTCTTTCGTGACCACACCTACTCGGCTTCCCATCCTCGCATGCTTTTGGGGAAATCCGATGAAAGGCGCAGGCACATCGTCCCTCAGTCCGACAACGCTCACATCGTGCCAGGTCGCACTTCTGTAGTGTGACCCAGAATCGTTCCTTGCCCACATAAAGCCCATCTTTTCCATTCCTTCCAGGCGCAGCCCTACCACTATATGGGTTTCGGTCTGCATGATACCCTGGGGTCGGCTGGGCGGCCTTCCATTACCGCACGTGGGTGCCATGGACTGCACTGCGATGCTGGTTCGTTCAGCAATGGCAGCTTCAACAATCCTGATAGACATGGCAGGCCGTTTGAACTTTTGTGGGAGAGTACTGCTCGAAACGAATCCGCCTTCTTCGTGGGTGAGGTCAGTAAGCCGGAACCGCAGATTTGGGTCTAATCCAACTTTCGCGCTCTGGCGATATCCTCCTTCAAATGTGCAGGAGAGGCCAGACTCGAAGAATAGCTGCAAGGTGGGGAAAAATGTATCCAGGGTCCAATGTGTGATTTCTGCTCGACTGATAAGTTTACAGGCGGCGAGTCACATGCTTCTGGTCAACTCACTCTCGCCAACAAGCAGACTTGGATGCACGACATTTGGCGAGTGGGCGATTCGAAGCTTGGCACGCGGAGAAAAGAACTGGCTGTCGAGCGTTTTGACGCTGGTAGCATCTGTGCCTCTTCTCTCGTCGTCCTGCCTGAGCTCCTCGCTTAATTCGTCTTGGCCGCCCACGGCTGCGTAGCCGCGCCGACGAATTTCGTGTCGAAGTTCCTCTGCGGAGCAGAAGTAGTAGTCCATAAATTATGCCAAGTAGAAAAGAGCGAATTGAGCCGTTTGGAGCACCTGCGCGGATTGGGCAAGCACTGCAACGACGTCATAAGGTGGTGAAGCGCTGGTCGGGAACCGCGAGGAAGAACGCATGGCGGGCGCATTCATCGCATGGTGAGGCGGCTGGGGCTTAACCTCTCGCATATTCAGCAGAGAGAGCGGCCATTGTGTCGAGTGAATTTAGTATCGAGGCGTGATGCTGGGTGCTGGCGGTGGTGGTGAGAGAGGCAGCAGCAGGCAGACGATGCAATTTTGCATCGGCAAGTGCGGCGGACCGAAGGCGCTGACATAATCGCTCGCAGAGTTGAGGCAGGTGCGCTGCAGAATTCAAACAGCCTCAGCTTGTCCACTCACTCTAGACTTCATAGTCTTTCAGGCCTTCATCCACATCGTGAACTCTCCAGTATAGGACAGACCCGCGCTGAGGCCGTCGCTCGCACGTACCCTGCCCTGGCCGGCTATATGGCAGGTTTATATCAGCAGCAGGCGTCTCGCGGGATGCATTGGTAAGGCCTAGTGGTCACTGAAGAAGAGCTTCACCGCAAGATGCAGTCTCTTCGCTCAAAGGTCTTCACCGTATTGTAAACACGAACAGGACCGGTGAGTCTTTTACATACTCAGCGACAGATTGGAGATCCGCATACCACATTCCCAGTCTGGACTAGCATTTCAAAGCATTGCGCTGCCTTACCGCCCCAAGCTCGCATTCACGCTGAGAAGTAGAGCGTGTTTGCAGATTATTTTGTCATCTCAAAAGATCTCTGGAACATCTGTGCGCTTTGAGTGGAGCGAAGCAGGCATCAGGACGCGCGCAGTGTTGGTGGGCAGCCTATACGATTATCAGGAGCATGACTGAAGTCTGACGGACCACGCACTGGCTAGGAACGGGGACCCTTCCTTCGCTCCCGCCACGAGTCGAGCGACAGTCTGTTCCATGGTTCGGCGCGCGGTTCGGCGTCAGGAACTGGCTTTACGCCTCGCTACTCTCGTATCGGCGGTACAACGTCCAGCCTAGGGGGTAGGGTCCCATACGCATCAACTTCATCTATCTGATGTATGCTCGAGAAGCTGATCAAGAGCGCGTTCCATCCCTCCTCTGTCTGGCGCATAGCAATCCTCAAGCGCCTGATATATTGCTTATCATGGTTCATCGAGCCAACGTGCGCGGCAGAAATTGCTGTTGCAATGCACCGAAAAAAGCTAAAGAGGCTGGCGGCTTGCTTCTTGTGAGACCCAGATAGCGCATAGGGAAGCGCTTGGGCTTATGAACAGAACCGCCTGTTCATTCTATTACCACATGCGGGCGACGGGCTAGAAAGCTCGATGGTACAGACATTCCTCCCCAACCCATCGTCGGACAGTGCGGGAGCACCGGATCGGGCATTGCATCATCCTGTCAAACCTCCGATCCCCTCACCGAAGAATCCACTGTCACGCAGGTCCAACCTTCAGCGGAGGAGTTGGCGATTCGGGATCTTGGTCTTCCCGCCGCTAGGGCTGCGACGGGCCAGAGCGAGCGTGCCGATGCCTGTCAGATGCGCGACCGGCCATCTTCCGCTGGCGCAATGGTGTTGAAGATTCGAGCCTAGTGTACTTGCACCAAGGCACCGTTGGTCCGGGCTGGAAGACCCGATATGGAAGGGTCTGCGAATTAGCGGCTTGACGCTAGCGGAGGGACAGCAGGATGATATCGTGGGGTAAGCCGCTATCGTGACAACTGGCGTCGTGATGGACAGCTTCGCAAACTTTTCGGTAGAGTGGCTCACGTTGAATGGCCGAGGATGCTCGTATGGAACGTCTCAAGTCCTTCGAGAAGAAGCTAATCGGGCGGAAATTGGGCCCTGCGCTGCCACCCGGAATGGCGGCATCGCAAAAATGCCCTCTGGGAGGACGTTGATTGGGGTCTAGGCGTTCGGACTCCGATGACTGCTTAAGCGCTGCCTGGGCTTGCAGCACTTCACCAGGCAAGGCAGGAGTGAGATTCGTCATACTAGACGCACTTCACGGCTCGTCTTACGGCTATCGAGCTCTGCCTTATTGCACTTGAAAACTTGCACGAGGACAGTACTGTAGCCTGCGATGCATTTGCGAGAGACGGGTCGCTGGAACGGCCCTGCCATCCAGCGGTAAGGCACGATATCAGTGTAACGCGGCATCGCTAATGTTAGCAACCATTGCAGGCGACGAGAGAATTAATTGGAATGCATTTCGCAATTACATTGAGTACAATCTACTCTTGCGCGACGAGGGCTGGGCTGATTGGCCCGCTGCACGTCGTCGGTCACCCCCGTGCCTGATGGGTAACGCAAAACAGCCTGATGATATGTGAGGTATGACAAGGACAGGGAACACGCTTACGGAGTCCCCAGCACCAGCACACCGAGAGTCCTCGTCGCTGGCTCTGGCTCAGCTACCTTGTCACCTTTCAGCCCTCCTGCCATGTAAGCTCAAGCAAGCACGCGGCTGCACTCCGCATTTACCGGTGTTTCTCCCACCTCATTCCTCCTCGCGCTGCTTTCTACAGATTCAGAGCAGCACGAAGCCGGCCATGGGCACCATGGAGTTGATGCCAGCGGACCATTTGGAGTTGCTCCGCAGCTCTGCCTTTGAATCGGAGCACGCCCAGCTTTACGACACTTCCTTCTCGCAGCACGAGGCCGCCGCGATGGCCCTCGAGGAGGAGATGGAGAATTCACTCGCGAGTATATCGCCTGATGAGAATTCGGAGGAAAACAGAAGAGTTATAAAAGCACAGGTTCAGATTCACAGGGAACGACAGAAGGCGTTGCGGCCGCATCTGGAAAGTGGGAGTGGTGTTGAGGATGGTGAGGGGCGCGAGTGCGTGTTCGTCCCGGCGCCGAATCACTGGGGTGCGAACGGCGATCTTGACGACGAAAGTGGCACTTTATCCTCGGTGAGTCCAGTCCATGCAAATCATCGATTTGTCCCAGAACCTTCTTCGCAATACGATTCTTGTACTAACGGAATGCACAGATTCAATACCTCCTCACATGGCAAAACAACTACTCGCCTCTGTCATACACTCCAAACTTCGATGAGCTGGACGAGCTTCCATCGTCCGATATCCCTTACCATTCCATGTTAGATCCATCTCAGTCGCCGACAACATACCACCTACACCGGACGCGCGAATGGACAACTTCAGGCTGCCGCAAGTACATCTACAGCGCGCGAGAATACTCGGACAAGTACTCGCTCTACACGCTCGAGACCTCGCACCGTGCCGACAACCAGGTCACAGCAGCCGAGTTCTACCGCGTTGCAGAGTTCCCCACCCCATGTGTCTCCATCCTTCTTTCTGGCATCTCTAAGCTCGATGACCAGGCGGCCTACAAATCCCGCTGCATCATCCTCAAGTTCCATGGTCTCGCAACTCCGCTCAAAGAATACCCCGACCGCCAGCAAAAGGTTCCGTGGTCCCCACGTCGCTTCATGTACGGCGGACGCAGATTTGTCTGGAAGCCTGGAGACCCACACGACGACGTGATGCCAGAGACACTGTACGAGTACACGCGCGACTGGGCAAAGCCAGGAAGCCGGACCGGAAAGAGGCTTGACGATGCGACGCCCACGAAATTGGTATGGGGGGAGAAAAAGCGGAAGGGCAAGGTCGAGAGCTATACGATCCATTTCGCAGGCGGCATCGACCAAGTGTTCCGAGAGATTCTGCTAGCCAGCCAAATGGTGAGGCAGGTCTGCATGTTCACCGCGATGGAGTAGCAGGACTCCCCCGTCCGAGGGCGTGAGAGCCCATATACTGGAGACATCGGTCTCAACATAGGAGATGCACAGGGAGGGAACCAACTTGACACCATTAGCGACGGCGAATTTCTTTGGCTGGGTTTATGATATCATGGGAAACACTGATTTTCGATTGGAAACGGGAACAGGAATGGGAATGGCATGGCATCTTTACGGTTTTAGTTTGGCATGGATACCCGGCGTCACGGCACAGCGCCTCTCTCAAAGCTCGGGAGGTTGTTTGGAGTTTCTTTCACATCGTCTGGGGATCTGGGAGTCAATCATGTCGACAGTTTCTCGTCTTATCTCATTGCGAAGGCTCGACGAATGTCGACTGCATATTCTTTTCATCTACGCTATGTATTCTAGCAGAGACCTTTCTCTTCGACTCAATCAAATCAGACAATCATCGCCATTTCTACGCGTAGTTCCCTCCCAGATGACTGCCCATCCACCGGTTGCTCGGCTTCTCACGCCCAGAACGTCCGATATCGACTGTTATCAACAACCCTCAAGATCAACTGCTCTTTACCATGGTACTGCGCATGTGGACCGCATCGGAGAGTCTCCTGAGTCTGGATTCCACGCAACGCGAGGTTCTGCGCACAGTAATGCGCTGGTATCGCACACGGAGAAGAAGCAGCCATGACGTAACTAAAGCGCCCGGAGACATGCAACATCTCATTCTCCATGCCTAGAGACACGTACAAGACTCGGGCCTTGCAGAAGTACCTGGCTCAATGGGCGTTACCGTGGCCATGTAAGCGGTAGCTTGGTACATGATACATGCAGAGCTCAAATCCCTCTCCCTGAGCTAATGCAACTGCATATAAGCAAGTAGGTACATGTCTTCGGATCCCCAACGCCGTTACACCACACACATGTCCAAATGTTGTGCGTCTCTTCAATATCGAATAAGATCACGGTGTACCGGCGCGATGCGTCACGTTGTGCTTCCCATGGCCATACACCTACCTACCCTATCTCCCAGCACAAATCGGGCGCGCGCCGCGAAGGGAATATGGGGCGGTACCCGGCCCGCTGCCTCGATCAAACACGACTCAAGACGGCGACGTCGCCAGGGGCAAGAGCTTTGTTGGGGCCCCGAGGACTCAGGGCTGGGTGGTGGCGCGCGGTCGGACTGTTTGCGGGTCACGGCTACAGCACAGTAGGGAAACGCTGGCAATCGCTCGCGACGCGGCTTGCGAATGCTTGCCGGAGCCGGTGCCAGCGGAGCATTTTGGCCCAATGGAGCGCGGGTAGGGCGGGTAGGGGGCGCTCGGAAGGGGCGCTTTTGGGGCCCTGCGATGTGGATGGCGGGATTCGGGGAGCTGGAGGGGAGGGATGATGGGAGGTGAGATTTTGGGCGCAAAGCTTGGATGGTGCGTTGGTGACCCCTTGCTGGGCTGATGGAGGCTAGCTGCTAAGAGGTGTTAGGAGGGGAGGTTCGATGCTGGGTGTTAGTGGGTGTGCAGTATGGAGCTTCAGGAGATGTCCTGAATGAATGGTGGTAGGTGGAAGGTGTCGTTTGACAGAGATGCCCAGGTACTACTTCCTCGCAGGAAACGTGCTTACGTAACGCCCGATGCCTTCACAGTTCCGAGATTCGAGAATCCATTGTCTTTCCACCACCAAAGCTACCCCTTGGATCACTCCAGGGCTTGCAAAATGTCTAGGAATGATAGCGAAGCACGACGCCTACGTCTTGGACAGTCCTGAACAGCTCCGCAAGATTGATCTGGCGAACTCGGTTCTCGCAAGAACACTACGAGGCCTCCCACAATTGACATCATCGATCACCAGGCACTTCTCGTCTCTAATCCCGAATGCAGACCTGTCCTGCGAAGCGCTATCAAAGTGATCCAGATACAATCTGCATAATGTTCAATAACATCCCTATCCCTGCATGGCTCCTGCAGCGTGTGGCACATCGAAGAGTTGGCCCCCAAACCACGCTGGCGTCACTGCAACCATCATCATCAATCTGCAGCGCCAGCAATGAGATCGCGATCCAAAGCCACCTCCCAATTTTCCATCCAGAAAGAGATAGGACCAGGGAGCAACGTCGAGATGACCAGTGGTGTGCGCGTGCGCGTGTGCGGAGAATTGCAACGCGCATACACCCGGCCGTCGGACCTTGACCTCGTGGCATCGAGTCTATTGGAGGGGCTCGCTATATTGACCGCAGCAAAGGTTACGACGGCTTCCTGCAACGTACAGTATCTGAGGACCTTTAGAAGTGCCGAATGAGCAATCCACCACTTGCTCGAGGGTGCAGCCTGCCGGTATGCCTCGTGGTCAGGCGGGAGGGCACGCGCGCTGCGCGTGGTGCTAATATGCAAATATGTTGCTTACCACACTTTCAAGGGTTTTGATGTCGTGGGGTCGGGTGGTGTGTGCCAGGATGCCGGCAACACCATGGGAGGGGTGCGGGGTGACAAGGTACGGTACGAAGTACGAAGGGAGCGCTTCTCAACGGGGAATCGTTGCCTACATGATCGTGCGTCATGCGTTTGTTGTAACCCTCCGGATGCGTTCGGTGCCACGATGGATACGCCGAAACATGGCGGAAAGTATGCTTATTGCGCCCTGGATGTGTAACCGTTGCTACCATTCGCTTGGGTTCAGATCCCTGGCTGACTGGTTATTGAAAAGTTTATCTTCCAAGGACGGAGGAAACACTAATTTGCGCGAGACGACATGGAAGTGTTTGTTACGTCTTGGTGTCGTACAGTTACACGCTTCTACTCACTCCGACGGTCACCAGAGCAAGACAATGAGGCCATTGGTTTTGGCCCCGTCTTTTGACGACGGCGCAAGCACTTGCATGTCCTTGGTATGGACCTGCATATACGGGTAAAGGCAAAACCCGAGACGCCACCATATTCGAGCTCTCGAAACGGCCTCATCGCAAACCGCTACAACGGCTCTTAGTCGTGGTGGTGTAAACGAGAGTTGCCATTCCACCGGCTTCCCCAAGGCTGCCACCATCATGTTCAACGCGAACACAGCACTGCTTCTTCAAGCTGTGCAGGAGTGTACGGGATTTAGAGGCGAGGATCTGTATGCATGCCTTCAAGATCACATTGGGGCTTCTGAACTTCGGACTACCAAAGAGATTCTTCTTCGATCCTTGGGGATCCATGTCATCTCACTTGCGTCGTACGGGCACCTGCTCAGTGTTCAAGGTCTTACATCGTCTCGCTCTTCAGCCGTATATCAGTCTCCATTGCTCTTCTTCCTCCTTCCAGGTCTTGCGATTGTTCAACCGCTGGTCCGATCCTGCAGAGTTTGCATTCGGAAGTTTCACCGCCCTGGGAGAACGTCACTTGGATACTGTATTGCAGCAGGTCTCGGCACATGGGTTCTAGTGAAAGAGACAGGCGGCACCAAAGCGCTCGAGTCCTTAGAAGAGGAGCATGTCCGATGCAAGAGACGAGAATATGGTTTTGTCTGGCTGGGCAGGGTCGCACTCCTGCTAGGTCTGCTTGTCCAGTACGTTGGAAGCATCGCAATCTGGCTGCACTCGACATTCGTTTTCGATGGCCGTATGAACATGTTTTTCCTACTCGACCTGAGAACGGTGGAAGTCGTCATAGGCGGAGCAGCAGCAACCATCAATAACATCTTCCTATTGCTGATGAATCTGGACTGGCATGACGAGTCACTGGCTACTGCTCCAATTGAGCTGAACGACGAGCAACGTATTCCAACGCCATTACCAGTCCCGCATCCGCATCCGTCTCCACAATCTGAAGAGATTCATATTCCGCCGACCAAACCGTGGTACGAACATTTCGCCCGCCTACGGCATATCAACAGCGCCATCTCTACGATGCTATCCACCCTCACACCCAGCACCCTCCAGCTAGACATCGAGTTCGCCTTGTTAGCTCAAATCCAGCTTCATCTGATCCTATTCGCTATCATCTGCGCACTAAAGCCTAGACGCAGTGGCGTCTGTCCGCCTGTCTTTCAACTCCTCGCAACGTCCCCACCGGATCCTGGAAAGGTGTTTTGCTCGGAGAAAATGCAGCACGCGATTCCGTATCCCTGGGTCGTCGTCCATGTCATCCTTGGACTCCTCTCGCAAACGGCAGCGCAAGGGGGGAGGATGAACGGTTCTGTACTTGTGGTGCTTTCACTGTACTACATTTTGATCGCTCGTGTACTCCTCCATCTCTGTTACCACAGCACTGTGCGCTTGTGCAGCGCTAGTAAGCTGAAATTTGAGGACGGACCGCTCGTCGTTCGACGATTGGTACAAGTCTTGCAGTGGTTGCTGGGATGCCGGACTATTACATCCCCTCTGTTCTTTCTGGTCTTTGTTGTGACGGTTGTGCTCAGGTGGAAAGCGTTCATCAGTGCTGCTATCCAGGCGAAAGAGGCCGAGAAGTTTCTTTTTGAAGAAGATGGGAGTTGGTATCGGGTGCATAGGGTGTTGCTCATGTTCAAGGATCCGTGGTATGATAGCATGTATATTCTTTGATTAGGTTGGCATTGGGGTGAGAAGATGATCAATGGACTCAATCTCTTGCGCGATCACTTGCTGGAGAGCATGTACCGTGTTAGAGCAGGTTTCTGTGTACGAAGCCGGAGCACCTGCTGGTCGGGTGTTGAAGTCCATCCTCACGCTAGTTGGTGTCCCAAGGCATTTCCGAAATACAACAACAGCGGCTCTTTCAGTACGAATGGCGGATGCAACAGTGGAGACGATCGTCTCGGTAGTTGTTCTGGAAATGCACATGCGTAGGCACGCGTACTATAAGGGTGTTCCCATCCTGCTCCTCGAATCGGTTCCTGCAGTAGGTGCGGGAAAACGAAATAGATTCCATATGATCACCTCTACAACCGCCTCCTCATTTCAAGTCTTCTAAACTTTTGAAGGCACATGTAACAGAGACAGTGTTGGTAAGACGATTAGGGACCCCGCATGCGCTAGGCCCACTACGGACAGCTCTCCGCTTCCCATCGCCGAGGCCCGTTCGAAGAAGCTTACTCGCATCAGTTCGACACATCACCAGCCCGGGGAGATGACAATGCTGACCATGAAGATGTGCCGTGGCGAAACTCGACTTCCAGGCCTATCTACAGGTTTCATATCACCATGTCCAGCGTCACGAAAGCCAAAACACATCATGACCTTGACGACGAAGCGCTCGGCAACTACCTGAGCCAGCATCTGCCTGATCTACAGCTGCCGATCGTGTCGACGAAGATTGGGTATGGTCAGAGCAATCCGACGTACTTCATTGATGATGCGAGGGGTACTCGGTATATCCTCAGGAAGAAGCCTCGGGGCACCATCATCTCGCCTGTAGCGCATCAGGTGGATCGCGAGTATAGAGTCATCAAAGCTCTGGGTACGGTTGAAGGATTTCCAGTACCTAAGGTGTACTGTTTGTGTATGGACGATGGGATCATTGGCACGGCTTTCTATGTGGGTCACCAACCACAAGACCATAAATGTACCTCTCCCTGATGAAGTACATCAAACTCATTTTTGCCAGGTCATGGAGTTCGTAAAAGGTCGCATCATAACTGACCCCAACCTCTCCACACTCCCACCGACCGAGCGCCGCTCCGCCTGGTTCTCCCTCGTCTCGACCCTAGCCTGGCTGCACTCCATCGACCCAGATTCCATCGGACTAACCGGCTTTGGCAAGAAGACAGGCTTCTACACCCGCCACTGCAACACCTTCTCGCGCATCGAAGCGCAGCAAGCCAGGGTAAAAGACATCTCCACAGGCCAAGAGCTAGGTCGTGCACACCCCAATTTCGATGAGATCGTGGATTATGTAAGGAGAAATGTACCAAGTGACAGAGCCAGCATTATCCACGGAGATTACAAGTTCGATAATGTGGTCTTGCATCCTACAGAGCCACGGGTCATTGCATTGCTAGATTGGGAACTGAGCACAATCGGACATCCGCTCATGGACGCCGTGTATGTCGTAGGACCGTACTGGAACCGCGTCAGCAAGGGGAAAGATGGGAAAGTTGGACCGACGAGAGATGATATGGGTGGGGAAGTGTATGATGTCGCGAATCAGAGGAAAGCGGGTATGCCGAGTATGGATGAGCTTATGGATGAGTATTCGAGTCTTGTGGGGTGGGACCCGAGGAAGGATCGTTGGGAGGTTGCGAAAATATTCCATTTGATGAGGGTGAGTTTATGTCAAGAGAAACTGTGAGGTCCAGTGTACTGACGCTGCGTAGGGAGGGACGATCAGTCATGGGATCCAGGCTCGCACGGTCACTGGCCAGGCTAGTAGTGAGTTCTCGCACTACTACTTTGAGAACACGAAAAGGAGTCTGGATACTGCACTTGCCATGGTTAGAGAGCTCAAAGAGAAGGAGAACTCGAGGAGTACTCTGTAGTGCGAACGCCTTCGTGCGCCACGTCCTTGATGTTTTCAAGATCTTGGATAACCTAATCGGCAAACCCTACGCTTGGCTAGTCTCTCTACAACCAATCAATGAATTGGTGATCCTGTTCATGACTGCAGGCCATTCACGCAGTCGGCTGAGCAGGTTATGAGGTCATAGTATTTTGCGGTGAGAAAGTTATACCTACCGGACCCTAGTTCGAGTTCGACGATACACGTTGTCTTCTCTGTTGGGAAGTAAAATTACACCAAGTGTTCGGCGCGTATCTTTCCACTGATCGCGGACCTCTTACGGGAGCGAAAGCACCGCCGGTATTCCTTTCAAGCAACGGCTAGCAATCTATAACGCAGACCTGCAACCTGTTTGCAGAGCCATGTGGCTTTGTGCTCGAAAGAACTGCTTGACTCCAGGAGAAATTCCCTGAAAGTTCTTGAACAGCGAGCTAGGTCAATAGTGACATTAGGAGAGATCTGGACACTGTATCATCTGGCTCGAGGCAATATCTTGAAGTTCATACAGGTCCCCGGCCGGAGGACTACTCTTTGATACTTCGACGCCAAGAATCTCGGAACTCTTGGGTGGACCACCATTGACCGCTCAAGTCGCCATGAGAGCGGTGGGAAGATGTCTCTTAGGGGGCGGCATTCACGGTACAGGTAGGTGTGCGCATGGACACTACGTCACACCGGTGTGCTTTCTGTTTGACCGCTTTGAGGGTATATTATCACGCAATCTGGCACTTTGACCTTCTCTTCCCCTTTTCCACCCACACTCACACGAATCTCCTTCTCCTTCTCACGATCAGACTATTCACGGCTTGTTTGCCTCCTCACTCCTACCACTCTTTGCTCCAGTGGCGATACCTGGTCATGAGGCTCTTCGCAGTCTTCGCACTATTCGTGGGCGTTGCGGTCGCCGCTCCTGCTGACGGTCGTGCCCCTGCCGATTCCGTCTCCCCTACCGGAACTGCTACTCTTTCCGAGAGCGCTACTTCCACCGAGAGCGCGATTGCTACCGGAACTCCTAATGACGTGTACAAAACGGCATGCCTGAATAAGTACAAGTACTACACGGAGCACTTCAAGTGCGGCAAGCCAGGGTCGAACCCCCTTTGCGAGACTGTCGCGAGGAAGGAGACTTGCATTTGGAATCCGGTAGGTCTGAGCGAGCCTGGCTAATCGGATCACTGACTGAGCAATCAGGAATGCCGACGGTGGATCAACTGCCCATGCGACCCGTGTGGTGTCCCTTCAGTACCCGCGCTTCCGGCTAGGGCTGTCGAGACCAAAGCTCCGGCTGTTGCGGACGACACCAAAGCAACATGTGAACGTGATTTCAAGGATTGCGTCAAAGTCTGTGGGATGGTTAGCTGTTATGCTAAATGCCAGCTGGACATTTGCGAAGCAAATCCTGTAGGTTCTCCGGAAAAATATTCAAATATTGGTTGCTTACACTCATACAGACATGCTGGCAATACATCGACCATGCAGAGCCGGAGCCAGTGCCTCGTAGTGTTGAAGCAGACTCCTCACCAGTCGCTGCGACGCTCACTAAGTATGAATGCAAGAAGGCCGTTGACCAGTGCGCGGAATTTTGTGGCCGCATCGGGATTTGTGTCGCACGCTGCCGTATCAAGGTCATCAATTCGAATCCGGTGAGTGTATTCCTAATCCTAATCGTTCTTTGAGGCTCATGGATGCAGGAATGTCGCCAATATCTCCGCATCAAACGAGAGTCAGAACCAGTGCCTCGTGATGATGAGGCAAACTCACCATCATCCGCCGAAATTAACAGGAAACAATGTTTCACGATGTTTGATCATTGCGCGGGCACCAAGTGCCATGGGTTCAGCATAAAGTGTCTTAATGACTGCCGGAATTTTGTTATCAAGACATGGCCGGTGAGTTCACTTACAATGGAAGGCGTTGTCCGGAGCTCACTAGAATAGGAATGTGACAGATTCGTCAAGAAAGGAAAAGCAGAAGAGCTCGAGTCAGAGCCGGAGTCAGAGCCACAGCTAGAGCCACAGCCAGAGCCAGCATCTCGCAGTGTGGACGCACGCTCACCATCCGCCGCCCAGCTTACAAGGGAAGAGTGCATAGAGAAGTTCACTGAGTGCCTGAACAACTGCAACTATCCTTACTGTGCTTTTGACTGCAAGACGCAGATCCGAACCGAATATCGAGTATGTCTCCTGATTACATGAACCCGACTTTGAGCTCACCAAAACAGGAATGCCGGATGTACGTCAAGCGTCAGCCAGACGAAGAGCCCGCCACGCCCGCGATTCAAGACAACTCTCCAGTTGTGATGAAGGATCCGACGCAGAGAGAATGCGATGATCACTGGTGGCAGACTTGCGGCAAGAAGTGCGGCTGGGTGGACTGCCAATTCAATTGTCAACGGCAGGTTTGCCGCTGGAATGAAGTAAGTCATTGGAGCGTTCTATGCAGTCGGAGACTAACGTAATGAACTAGGGATGTCGCAAATACAGTCCGTACGACGTCATATGCTTCAAGTCTGAGCCTGCCAAGCGCGCGGTGGTAGCTGCTCGGGCTGTTGACGTCGAATATAGAGACGTATGCTTGGACGTCTACAAGCAGTGCATGATCAAAGCCAATCGACTGGATGCTCTCTTCAGGTGCGAGAGGGAGGCATGCCACTGGAACCCTGTCGTAAGTTGCTCGAGCATCCCAGAATTTGATGCAAGGCTAACTTTGAGACGTAGGAATGCCCCAAGTATATTAATTGCCCTCATGAACCTTCTGCACAAGCTGTTGATAGCGATTCACCGGAAGATACGAGCCTCAGATTGCGCGATGACTTGGACACCGACAGCAAGTCACACTGCAAGAGGCATTGGAAACAATGCGTCGACAAGTGCGGCGGCGATAAAAACGCGGCTTGTGTCAGCTCGTGCAACAAGAACACCTGCAAATGGAATTGGGTATGTACAACTCAGCTCTGCTAGATGTTCTGGACTAATATTTTCCAGGGCTGCAAGTATTACATGCATTGCTCGTAATCGCGAACTGTGACATCAGTTCCAACATCAGGACCTATGTAATCCTATCCGGGAGAACCCTTGGGCCAAAGTCATGGCGACATGCAGTTGGCTAATCCACACTCTTACATAGATTTGATGATAAAGTCGATCAAAAAGCTCTTCTCATGCCCTCGTTCGATTGTGATTACTCGAGATGTATATTCGACATTTGGACTGTACGGTGATTGATTATACAGGATGTTGGATCCTAAATCAGTACTACAAGATATATTTGCTCCTCCCACCACACTTACAGTTAGCTACAACAACACCACCCTAATTCTCTGCGTCCTCCATGTTATCCGCTTTCTCCACATATCCCTACAAAGCATTCAAGAACCTCACAATCTCCGCAAACATCAACCCGGCATTCTTCGCAAAATTAGCCCCATGTCCCGCCCCCGGCAATACATACGTCGATATCGGTTCCTTCAACCCCGACCAGACCTGCTCCTGCACACCCCCCGCAAACGTAGACGTACAATTGCCTCCACAAAGAACCAAATCAAACTCCCCGCTCGTCAAGAGCACCTTGCCGTGGAACTTGGACACATCGAGATTCGCCGAGAACGTAGACGCAAAATCCGCGATGCTGAACGGCTGTGTGATTGCGAAGCTCGACTTGGCGACCTCGACGTCGTAGTCGGGCTGGTGCAGGAAGGACTCGGCGTAAGCGTAGATGTCGCCAAAGCTGAGCCAGCCGTTGTCGAAGGTGTTTGCGAATTGGGGTGCTGAGTCGCTGTCCCGCATGTTTGCGATGCGCGAGGCGAAGGTTGAGAGGGAGGTCAACTGGATTATTTTGGCAGGATCGGAGTTGGTGCCGTAGGCCATTCCCGTTAGTACCGCAGCTATTCGCTTTTGTTAGTGGACGTTCTGTTCACGCGTCTGAGAAGGGCTTACCATCTACGAGGTCGGGTCTCTCGGCGATGAGGGCTTGGGAGTAAAATGATCCGAAAGAGTGGCCGATCAAGACGAGCTTGTTGGCTTTGACCGAGCCGGTGTAGGAGCCATTGTGCATACCTTCGAGGACGTTGGCCAGGAGCGCGTTTTGCATGCTCGCTTGTTCTTCGAAGCCAGATATACTATTCGTACGATCATGTCAGATGACTATCATGAAAAGCTGGGTACTTGTGCGAACTGAGAGATTGCGTACCGTTGCGACTTCCCAACTCCGAGACGATCGTAGTAGAAGAAAGAGTATCCTGCATCCAGGGCATATTTCGCGAAGCTGTAATCTTCGTCTTCCGGTGCCCAGTACCTACGGTCAAAGCCGAAGCCATGCGTAGCTACTAGTACCGTCTTCTCCGTACCATTCCCTTTGAGAGCCTTTGGTGAGCAGAATGTGCCTGATATCTCGTACTCCGCGCTATGTTCTTTGGTGTCATTAAAGGGCTGAAAGGAGCCGAGGGCGTCGTCCTTGGAAGTGATGTTGAAAAGAAGCGCGGCAGTATCGAAATCATTCTCCAGCCGTGGATAGCTCCAGATTAGGTCCTTGGTTGTCTGAGTACTTTTAATGGAGTAATCTCGGCAGTTGCCATTCGAAGGATAGGTGTAACCTGGGTAATCGGCACGTTTGTGGAGCTGGGAGGATACAGTGGGAATGCTGTAGGCTGAATTGGAGAGCGCAAGTGCTAGAACGAGGGTGGTTGAGCTTCGTAGCGACATGATGATCAGTTGCTAGTCGCGGAGGAAACCGGTCAAGGAGAGTTAGTTGGAACTGGTTGCAGGATGCGGACAGCGGAATTTTCAAACTTATAGGCTGTTTATCTGTCTCAATCTAATTTCAGGTATTTGGCCCCGGTTCTGTACGATTTGTTATTCCAAATAAGCGCGCTCTTCGCCTCGGCATCTTGTACGAACTTAGTCATGGTCGGATACATGTCTTGTAGTGAGATTCTCCAATGATAGTTGCCAATCTGCGCTTATCAAATAATCTTGAAAAAGGGGGAAGAAAAGCTCTGTTATGAATTGAAATATGCATCCATCTTGCATGTAGAGTTTTGCAACCGAAAGAGGTAATTGTTGCTAGTGGACCGGCGTGGAGATTATGAACGCGAAAACAACAGTCGGACTTAGTCTGATATTATCGTCAGCCTCAAGTTTAATAAGACTAATCTCAAAACGTTGAACTTAGCGCAGAGCGTTACTGAGTTGCTTGGTCGTTTGGATCGGCAAACTTGGTGTATTTCGGAATAGACTCTTGGGATCCACCTCGAGCCTTCTCTTCATCGAGTTCATACACCTGAGCACCTGAATTCTTGGTCCAGAATTTTTGATATTTGGCTTTCAAAAGGACTAATCATTGAGGTTTGAGGTGAGATTTGAGTATTTGGAAGGATCCTAATACGGCCGCCACTGGCTTAGCGTACGGTCCGACGCTTACCACGTAAGCGCTTGTGGTGTCAACTAAACAGCCTTACGGTAAACGAACGAGGTCCGAGGTACAATTTCAGAATTTGGAATGAACTTCCAAGAGTCGAAATTTGATCTCGTGAAGTCGTTCGATTACTTAGCAAGCCTTAGCTGTCCATTAAGATTACTGAAAGAACGTACTAAACCTATGTTTAGTATCCCTCTCATATTTCGTCAGATCATCCAGTGCTTGCTTCCCTTCTCTTTCAATTGTACTTCTAATCTCTTCATTCCGAGGCTCGAATCGTACTTGGAACGGCCGTGGCCGCCAATTGAGCCCATCGCTATGACTTTTCAGCACTGTCGTTGTTGCTCACAGGAACGATCAGATTATGGATACAAGATGAAGACTTACGTATAATCCCAAATATCAACAGGCAACTCCTCGCCATTCTCATTCACAGCTGGGAGTACTCGGAAACCCCACACCAACCTCGCGACACTCAGATACGTGCCTTGCTCGGCTAGGTACTGGCCCGCGCAGCTCCGACGTCCCCAACCAAAAGTCATGTATCCCTTCTCACCTGGAAATGGCCTTTTCCATCCCCCTCTCTTGATATCTGCTTCCTCTTCGGGGTCTTCAACGTTCAGGAATCGTCTGGGCTCAAAGACATCCGGCTCGGGAAACTCGCGCTCGTTATGATGAATTGCCCACACATTTCCTTGCACCCAGCTACCCTTTGAAATTAAGTATCCATTCCAATAATCATCTTGTGTTGGGGCATGAGGCATACCCCCGATGATCGCGACGCTTCTCCACCGGAAGACCTCCTTTACAAACGCCCTCGTATACGGCAGGTCGTCTTCCCAAGCCGGGCTCCTACCTGTGCCTACAACCCTATTCATCTCCTCCCATGCCGGCTTGACCGCTTCCGGAAACGCTCTCATTGCTAGCACAGCCGTAATGAGCGTCGACGACGAAGTGTCACTTCCCGCACCTAGCAGATTCGCTGCCAGTGCCGAGATCTCGAGTGGATGCACATCGTACTTGCTCTTCTCTCTCCACAGATACTTCGAATAGTTTTCGTCCTCACATTGACTCGCCTCTTCAACAAGCGCGTGGAAGAAATCATGGTTCGTATGCTGGCCCACTGCCCGGCTAGGCTGCGTTCCGAGGCCGTGTTTCCAGGGCGCTATACTTGTTGGGAAGCGCGCGAGGAAGGGGAAAGTTTCCATCAGCATGGGGAAAGACTTTCCTGGGACGTTCAATGCGGCGGCACGGTGCATTAGCGCAATCACTTCTGTGATGATGGGGTCCGTGGTTGAAGAGACGCGTCGGCCGAAGCCTATTATGGAGACTACGGATGTAGCTTAGCGCTCAAAGTGCGCCACATAGTTGGAAGGTGCCGTAAGTAGATCTATCATGAGTCGATCAGTGGATGCATGGGGTGAGCCAGTTGGATCTTTCACACTTACCGTAAGCGACGACTTTGCTCTCACTGTCTTGGAAAGAGCGATAGGACTGAACCTGCACACTACTGTCAGGCGATCGATCAACAGAATGAGGACGTATTTCATCGTACTTGCTGCACTCCAACACCCTGATGCGTCAACCTCCTCTGCACCCGGAACCTATCCCTCTGCTCCTTTGTCACAGTATGCATATTCAAAAGATTCGACTGGCCCGCCCCTAACTCCGCGAAGACCAGCATGCGCGGCCTCGAACAGTAGATACCGGCACGTTTTACGAGCAGCTCGTGTGCGGCCCACGCATCGTTGATCCAGATGGTCGGGTTTCGGCCGATCCAAAAGGTTACCACAGGGCTGTTGAGTTGCTTGGACAGGGCCTCGAAGTGGTACCAAGGCTTTGTTGAAGGAAGGGAGAAGGTATTGCCGACGATGGGCCAGGGGAATGGGCCAGGGGGCTGGAGGGTTGTTAGTGAAAAGGCTACTTGTGTGCTGGAAAGGGTCTTATGTTTGTACTAGTTTGCGACGCATGGAAAGCATCCATGCATAGTCAATTATGATGATCAGAAAGCCTAGCACGGCTAATGCAAGGACTACATTTGTTGTAGTCAAGAGCGCAGCGACATCAGAGGTGCCAAGCTGTAGATCTTGATGCGACGTCATCGTAACGAATATGCCTAGTGTATCAGAAAGATACACTGAACACAAAATCGCAAGGCTGAGACTTGTGGAGTCATGTTTAGGGACTTCGGAATATTTGTAAAGCAGTTCATCGGTCCTAATGCGCTTACCGGTGTTTATGTGCACTAATATGTGGCTGACATCTCCGCAATGCGGGCAGTGGGGCAAAGCTGCAACATTGATTGGGTGTTGGCAGCCAACCCTGTATCATTGGACTTCTCGGACTGGTTCCCGGCGGAGGTTGTCTAGAAGCGTGGTCAATACTTCCTGTATGTCATTTGTGAAGTAGAAACGAGTATATGTACCTAATCTATGCATGGGCCGTTTTTGAACCTCTACATGAACGCAGATAAGAGTCAGAGGCTTTCGAAAACGTTCAATGGAAGCACCACGTTCGATTCCACGCGTTAGAAGATGTACTGGTCTCCCATAGCGCTCAGAATCGGTCAGTAGAAGCTTAAAAATCTCCCCCATACGAGGTCTATCAAAGCTGTCATGATGTTTCATAGAGCGTAAAATGAGACTCAATGGACTTGATATGAAAGGAAGGATCTTACTGCCTGATCAATGACCTCTGTTAGGATGTTCTACTTGTAATGACAGTATTTTCGATAATAATGGCTAATTGAGAAAGAGGGAGGGTTTAAATTTGTTATAGAAGATAATTATGGTACCAAAGGGTGTGTTTCCAAGAATTGGACAATTGAGGGGTTTTAGAGACCTGGATGAGGAAGGCTTGAGTTGATCTTGCTAGGCGACTGACCTCTGGCTCGCTTAACCGCGGCCTGCCATTCCTGACTAGTGATTCGGAGCCCTCTCTTCACCATCGAATCACTGATAAGATCGTGCAGGGAACGATTGTCTTCTTTCTCCCGCAATGTCTGAGAGGATAGCTTCTCAGCGACGTCCAACCATCCTTCCATCGTGGTAAGATTCTTTTCTTCCTTTTCCTTGAGCAAGCGATCCCAGAGCGCTACGATCCCCTCACGATGGGAACATCTCAGGGTGTCTTGATGCTTCTCTCCACTCTTAAAACAATCCCTTCCGTAGGTCAAACATTTCAATATCAGCTCAATGAACACTAGGCGTTCTTGTTCGATGGGTTCAGCTCCGAATTTGATCGCCGTTCCCAAGTTCAGCAGGATAACTCGGGGATAGCCTTGCCCATCCATGTCGATATTTAGCAGTATGTTATTTGGTTGTAAGTCGCCATGAGCACCCCCAATGCCCCCATTCTTCCGGGCCACCCCCATGAATTTCTTTCCCTCTCGACCAGAATGTATCACGTCGAGGATATTTGCAAGATCGCTCACGATGCGGACGATGAGTGTTTCGGACATCGGTGACTGCCCAAGGGCTTCGAACAGATCGGCCAAGGTTATGGCGGGGTAGACGTTATCGTAGACTATGTATATTGATTTGTTGCAGTCTAGCTCCCCCCCTCTAATCCCTGCGAAGTTGTTCACTAGAGAATCTCGCATTGGACCATGATTGTTGAAGGCTTTGGTGAGGTCGAACTCATGCTGAAACTTTTCCACCTCTGCGCCAGGAAGAGCAGTTTTGATCATGCGTACGTAGGGATCCATGGAGGGAAATGGGCTGTCATACTTTAGCATGTCTTTGTGTGCGGCATAATAAACCTCGATTTTTTGTTCTTCCGATCGAGAAATAAATTTGATTGGAATCCATCCGTCTCCCACAAGAGCTGAAGGGAAGTTACGGAGATCTGCCATATTGGGAAGGTGATGGGAAACTCGATTTGTGTTGTATTTCAAATAAGTGAAAGTTGATTGTGCAAAGCAAAGTCTCGCAAGACCGATCGATGGTTTTATACCGTCGGTTGACTCATTTTAAGTCATCATGTGACTGCGATGAGTCGTCCTTTGTATTGACGAGTGACTCAGGATTCGTGACTCAAGACCAATGACTCACATGATCAATGACTCCGAGGGTAGTAGGTGTGGTACTGTTGCGCTGTGCAAGGTACCGAGGCGGTTGAGATAAAGAGAGGACATGACACGCACAGAGTTCCTCACGCTTTTCTCGCGCAATGTCCTTCCAGATTTCCCTCCTTGGAGAGACGGGATGGGTACAATGCGTTGTCCTCTGAACGTAGTCGGGGTGGAGCTCACACGGGCGCTTGGGTGGAAGTGCCCCAACATAACGATGAACCTACGGACAGTGGCATAGCATTTTCTTGTCCGTAAAAGTCCAGTCATCCCTATTTCTTCTCATCTCCAACCTCAACATGTATTCCTGACTCGTCCCTCTGGATATCTGCGATAGAAGTGTCGTCCTCGAGGGGCACGACCCCGATTCTTCTCGCTTCGGCAGCCGTGAATGTTCCATATACATCGACCTCATCATACTGAACCATATCCGGGACCGGAAATGCGAGGTTGAGTAGGTAGAAGATAGTTGCGCTGATGAAGAAACCTGTGCCTCTCATCAGCCCTCCGTAGACCCAGGTTCTTCAAAGCGTATGTCCAGAGCCGGGCAGGAAATTGGGACGACACGTACCAATCAAGAACGCCATATAGTAGAGCTGTACCAAAGCCCTCGGCGGGTTCAGATCCCCTCTTACGCTGACCACCAAACCGCCAATCGTCGGCGCCCACCCGCACATCCACGCCACAACCGCTCTCCAATTCACGCCATGCCAGAACCAATAACAAGTGTCTTCCGTCCGGTACAAGTGACTCAATCTAACCTTTCTCTTCCTCAGTATGTAGTAGTCGCAAGCCATGATACCCATGATAGGCGCCAGGAATACGGAGAACGACGAGAGTACCGAGATGAAAGTGGTGGCCCGGTTGATCAGTTGCCACGGCTGAACGACCCACGCAGCTACAAATGTGATAATTGCACCGCGGCGGATGTCGATGTAGCGTGGGAACAAGCCTGCGAGGTCGATGCCACCCGCGATCGCATTACCGCATATGTTCTCAAACATGGCAGTGAATGCGAAGCCGGCAGAGAGGAAGAAGACAGCAGCTCGCGAGCCCGACGAACCGTTTCCAGAGTCCATCATGACCATAAGTAAGTCCGGCGGGTTCCAGTACACCTCGCCGTACAACTTCTGGCCAGCAGCTGCAGTTACAAGGCCGATGAGTGAGACGAGAATTCCAGTGATAACGCAGCTAGTCACTGTGCCAATAGCGTAGTGGATGGGCGCTCGAGCGTAGCGGGAGAAATCTGAGCCGTTAGTAATACCAGCAGCTAGGCCACCGATAGCTTGATTGATGCCTGCCATTATGAGCCATGATGAACTCCACTGCGACGTCGCAGAAACAGTCTGTCCTTGATACCAGAGCGGACCGACGCCTCCAGCTGCTGCAAGAGCCCATATCATCCACGCGAGCATGCCGATGCCGCACCATGTGCAAACGATCAGAAAAGGGACCTTGAACTTTTCGGGGCGCAGCCACAAGAAGGGCGTAGAGAGGAACCAGAATACGACGAAGCCAACGAACTCATAGGTCGTCGTCGGCATGTCCGGGCCGAAGGTGTTCGGGATGCGGGCGAAAGATGGCCAAATGGCAGTAATGCAGACTGCGACGAGCCGTCCTCCATTCCAACCTGCCTGAATTTTAGTAGATGTACTAAAGTTTTGAGATTGAGCGAAGAGAGCAACGAACATTGAACCGCATTCCATATGAAGTTGAGCATGATTCTTTGCAAGAGTGGGATGTAGCTAGCTCTCATGCCCCAGCTATATCGGTTCTGGACTGTGAATCTTCGAAGCTGTCAGCATATTTACAGAGGATAAATGCGGTCCGCACGATCGAAGGAGGACAAAAGTACCCGATGTGCCATTTTAATCCACACCAAGCAATGAGCGCAGAGAACATTGCGATCAGAAGCCTTCCGACGACAATGATAAGCATAGCTTGTCGAACAGAAAGGCCCATTGCTATCCGAAGTCAGTGTCCTCGCGACCGCATTGCCATCAGTCCTAGACCTACTGAGGTATGTGCTGGGAGTCTGCCAATTCGCTAGATTCAAACTCGCGATCGCCCAGAACCCAAAGAAGTTGAACCATCCCCAAGTCCGCCGCCATGGTGGAAGTGGGATGAGGTCGCGGTTGCTCCACGCATCGGTCTGCTCATGCAGAGCTTCGTCTCCCTTGAGGCGAATGCTCTGGTCGAGGGATACTAAGCGATGCTTGAGAGCCATTGTCAAGCTGTGTGGAGGCGAGGACGAGGTACTCGGACGGTGTCGCGACCGTCCGTTGAGGAACCATGCTCGTTTTCATGTCGCACGAGCGTATCTATTGCCCAAGCTGGCCAAGCTAGAGCCATGTCTATCAAATGAGGGGTCCTGATGCTATGTGGTCAAGGTTGATGATAGGCAGACCGGGGTGACGAGCGTAGCCTTCACCCCATAGGAAAGATCTAATCAGATTGATAAGATTGCGAGACGCCTGTCGTTGGACTCGATTTCTGGATCGAAAGACGATGAATCCATGCACAATGATACAAAGGCGCGAGAGCGGACGAGGAAGGTGGGTGAAGAGCCTGCAGCTGCCCCTCGTCTTGTGTCCGAAGATCGGAGATGGACAGGGGTTGAACGGACAGCCTATCTTATCTGATCTTGTTGCATACAGATGTCGGGATATGTCGTTGCAACCTCACACCTGATAATCCGCATTGCTGGAGTGTACAGCCGTAGGCATCATGAGTTCTCCGCACAAGAATCTCCGCATCGGCGTCGATGTGGGCGGGTAAGCGAGCCTTACGTCATCGTAGGAAGCGCGGAGAGTCGCGAGTTGACGAGAACCACAGTACAAATACCGATGGAGTTATTATCGATCCGACTCGATCTGGGGAGTCTGATAGAGGGATCGTAGCTTGGTATGTTGATGCACGTGATGGACCCTTCACTCAATATACTCAGGGTCCACTAGGACATCCCTTGATTCCTATCCTCTAAACGAATGAGCTAAAAATCAGTCAGGCACAAAGCCCCGACGACGACCGATCCCAGCCATGGCATCGCTGAGGCCATCACGACGATGTTCAACTCATCCAGCGTTGCTCCCGAAGACATCGCCAGCGTCACGATCGGCACGACGCACTTCGTCAACGCAGTCGTAACCCGAGACTCGACTCGCCTCTCCCGAGTGGCTGTCCTACGTCTGTGTGGCCCCTTCAGCAAACATGCACCGCCGTGCGTGGACTGGCCTCCGTCTATGAGAAACATGATACTCGGCCACTATGCGTTACTGAAAGGAGGCCTGGAAGTCGATGGTGGTCTGATCTCCGACATTGACGAGGGTGAGATTGTGGAACAGTGTAAAGCTATCAAAGAAAAAGGCATACGAAGTGTGGTTGTGAACGGCGTCTTCGCACCTATCGATACTGTGGAGCGACAAGAAGAGCGCGCTGCCGAAATCGTGAGACGGGAGATACCAGGTGCCGACGTCGTGCTCTCGAAAGAGGTAGCGAATCTAGGTTTCCTCGAGCGGGAGAACGCTGCAATCTTGAATGCATCGATTCTGGCCTTTGCCCGGAAGACTATTGCGAGCTTCCAGCAGCCGATCAAGAAACTTGGATTGCAGTGTCCAGTCTTCATCACGCAAAATGATGGTACGATATTGAGTGGAGACGCGGCGTCAAGGTTGCCGATCCGCACGTTCAGCTCTGGCCCAACGAATAGTATGCGCGGTGCCGCGTTCCTTGTCGGCAAACAGGATAACAAGGGTGAGGCTATGATGGTCGTGGACATTGGCGGCACAACAACGGACGTAGGCCTATTACTTCCAAACGGATTCCCGAGACAGCAGGCTGCATACAGCGAGCTCAGTGGTGTACGGATGAACTTCAGCTATCCAGATGTGAAGAGCATTGGACTAGGTGGCGGCTCACTAGTGAGGAAGGCTGAAGGGTCGATCACAGTTGGCCCAGAGAGCGTGGGATACAAGCTGCAGCAAAAGGCGCTGGTGTTTGGTGGTGATGTGGCGACCGCGACAGACTATACGGTTGCTGGATCTGCAGACGCAACAATCGGCGAGCCAGAAAGAGTTCGAGGGAAATTGATTGCAGCGGATGTCGAAAACTTCAAAAGGAAAACGCAGAAGATGCTGGAAAAAGTCATTGACACTATGAAGACCTCGCCAGAAGATCTGCCTGTGTTGCTTGTCGGTGGCGGAGCAGTCATTGCGCCGGATGAACTAAAAGGCGCCAGTCGTGTGATAAAGCCGGAGTGGTCTGGAGTTGCGAATGCGATTGGAGCTGCAATGGCGAGGGTGAGTGCTGTTATAGATACAGTCAAATCCACCGAAAAGAAGACCATCAAGGAGCTCGTGGCGGAGATCTCAGAGGAAGTAAAGCAAAAGACAGTTGATGCTGGTGCATCTCAGGACAGTATAGATGTGGTGGAGGTAGAGTCACTGCCACTTCCATACATCGCTCACAAGACTCGTTTCATTCTACGAGCTGCTGGAGACTTCGACTACTCGCGCTCAGGCGACTTTGCAGGATTGCACGTTGACGAAATAGCGGAACATGCCACAGCAGGATTCGACGAGACCCGAGAAGCCATCGGACAATTAGCAGAAAAAACCGTAGAGGGAGAGGCCGACATGGCTACCCATGTGGACATCGCGTCATACAAACCCAAGGTAGTGGACCGCACATGGTATATATCCGAGACGGATTTGGCGTGGATAACCATCGGCTGCTACATTCTCGGTACAGGCGGTGGTGGGTCACCATACTCAACCATGTTGCGTGTGCGTGGGATTCTTCGAGCTGGAGGTGTTGTCAGAGTAATGAGTCCGGACGACCTCAAAGACGACGACCTGGTCGGATCAGGTGGTGGCGCAGGCTCGCCTACCGTGGGCATAGAGAAGCTGGCCGGTGATGAGTAAGCTTTTGTGGCCCATACCTTGGAGAAGCATGCTAATCGAATACAGGATGGTGGATGCACAGGATGAATTGTACAGGCTGTACTCGGGCGGTCGCGCTACAGCAATGATCGCTCTGGAGATAGGCGGCTCGAACGGGCTTCAAGGCCTGGTGCTCGGCGCTAGCACTAACATGAACCTCCCAACCGTCGACGGCGACTGGATGGGTCGAGCATACCCAACCAAGTGGCAAACAACACCTGTTGTCTTCAATGAGCGAAAGATCGTCTTCGCGCCCGTTGCGGTCACCGACGGGAATGGTAATACGTTGTACATGCCCACAGCAGCCAGCGACCTCAAGGTCGAACAGGTGATAAGAGCAGCGCTCTCCGAGATGGGCTCTCATGTAGGAACAGCCGATGGTCCAGTCACAGGAGCGGAAACGAAACGCTGGGCGGTCGAGCATACCATATCACTGTCGTGGAGAATTGGGCGGGAGGTAGCACGCGCTCGAAAAGAGAACCGTATTGACAGTGTCGCAGAGGCCATCATTGACTCTGTTGGCGGTCCCGAGACAGGGCGTGTTCTGTTCAAGGGAAAAATCGTAGGCGTAGAGCGAACGCTGCGGATGGGCCACATCTACGGGGAGGTCATCATCGAAGGTACCGATGCCAATGATACGACCGGTCCCACGCCATCGGAGTTCTCAGGAAGGATCAAGATACCATTCAAGAACGAGAACATTGCTGCTATCCGGATACATCAGGATCAAGACAACGTGGTGGGTGAAGAGAAGAGCGAAGACGTATTAGCAATCGTACCCGATCTGATCTCTGTCATCGATGCACAGAACGGAGAAGCCATCGGAACACCAGAGTATAGATATGGCCTGTTGGTCCTCGTGATCGGTATCACAGCGAGTGAAAGATGGACGAGCCCAAGAGGCGTTGAGATTGGAGGCCCCGTAGCCTTTGGAATGAATCACCTGGGGTACACACCAATAGGAAAGTTTGTCAAACCGGTTAGTGTAATCGACGAGTACGACAGCATTGTCGATGCATAGTACAAAGTCAATGAAGAGATTGGGAACACCTACGTGTCCATCGTTCATATGTACATACTCCACTGCCTTTCTCGAAAGTATCCAGAGGTATATCGACCAAAACGTCCAAAGACCCAGTCAATACATGAAATTGACCGAGCTGTACAGCGGGTTTATCACCTTGACCGCGGCCTCGTAAGCTGTAAAGAGAATACCACCGCTGAAAACTGTCCGTCCCAAACGCATAGTCGTACCTCTCCAGAAGCCTCTTACGCCATAGTCGATGAGAATGCTTTTCACGGCTTCGGCGGTGCTAGCGCCATGGGCGCTCTGTGACCGTGTCTTGATGACGTCAAATGGTTGGGTGCACAAGGTTGTGACCACACCTGCGACTGACCCATTTGCAAAGTTGGTGGCAGTGTTCTGTGGGATGTTTCGCGTTTTCTCGTAGTCTTTCAGAACATTGTACGTGCCCATACGGAACGCAGTGGCGGAGGCTTGCTTCAAAGTCGTGCCGACAAATCCCCGGTAGAGGCCCAGGATCCCATGCTCTTTCCAGATAGTCGTTGTCGCATGCCAGCCAGAACGGAAGCGCTTCTCGTTTCTTGCATCATCAATCATCGCGGTTTTGATACGTTCACTAGGAGTGACGGCGGTTATCGAAGCCACAACACCTGCGGTCATACCAGCGCCCAAGTTGCGAAGCGGTGAGAGAGTCTTGGTCTCGGGATCGGCGAAAGCCTCTTTGATCTGATCGAAGAAGAGAAATCGAACTCCATCTTTGCCTATGGATCCCTATCACTGATTGTTAGGCGACCAGCATTCCTCGAGTAAGACCGGGCCCTGAAGAGAGACATGTACTGTTCACGGATTTCAAGGCGAAATGCTTGGGCAGATTGGGAACAAAAGACGATAGCCACCTACCACTACAAGAGGGGCACAGCCTTTGTACAGCGCACGCAAGCCTTCAGCCTGGTAGACACGTGAAACAACCAAGAATGGGTTGCGTGGTGTGGGTATGCCTTTTTGCTCTCTCAATTGAACGCGTGTCTTTGCAAACTCGAGCGGGTACTGTCTCTCGTCAGTTTGTCGAAAAACTATCACCGGGGGAAAGGCGCCAGACAGACCGAAGTGAATGCTTCGATGCCGCCTGCCACTCCACCGGCGGCCAATGACACTACGGCGGGAGTCTTCGAATCCTGCGATTGTCAGTTCTTGCGATCGATCAATGAAACCTCAATATTCGCCGTACATCAGTCCCTGAAACCATTGGATGATGAGATAATAAGATAGATGGTGTTGTTGCTTGGGCACGCGACAGTTGCCCGAGAAGTTCCCAGATGTACCAGGGTCAGCTCCGATCGTTAGCCGACAGCCGAGTCGAAGGCTCGTTGTGCCTGAGGCTCGATCGCGTCTCGAATGGGAGTCGGGACAGTCCAATCCGGTGAGATCGAGGGCAGAGTTCAGTCCCGCGAATTTCTGAGAGCCTCGAATGCCAATTGACAGGATTGAACATATGTGTCGAGGGCACGCAAGGTTCGATGAATTAACTCTCCCGCGGAGGCTAGCCTGACGTAAACATGGCACGTGCACTTCTCTCACCGCCAACATTTGAACCTTGGTTATCGTCGTGGAGAGACCCAGTCATCGCTCATATCCATTCATCTATCATTCAATACCTCTACTGACAAGCGAGCCACCTCTGCCCCTTCAGGCGTCCTTGGCGACGAGCACTCCGCGATAGCGCATCTTGTTCCCGTTGAGCCTTTCTAGGGCCTCCCCAATGCCTTTGTCGCTAAGCTCGAACTTTTCGATCATAGGCTTAACGCCTTGTTTCGCAGCAAAGGCGAGCATCTCGTCGTGCTTGGCTCGAGAAGCGACCAGACTCGACCGGACAACGTACCCTTCAAAAAGGAATGCGGCGGAGCTTTTCTCAGGTCAGCATTGCAGCCCTCGAAGCAGGGGCTCAACTTACGGCAGAACCATATCTCCATGAGGAGCTGTGAGAGGGATAATGTTCGCTAGTCGAGCAGTCACATTCTTGACCAGAAACCTTTGCCGATTAGCTGCTGTAATGTCTGGGCTTGTTGGAGCAATACGTACTTGCTCCAATCTGGGTATCTGCTACCAGCTACCACCAAAGCATCAACTGGCTGCTGAACTTTGTCGAGCTCGTCCAGCAGATAGAATTCCGAGGCGCCTAACTGTCTTGCCTCCTGCTCCTTGTTCCTGCTAGTACTGAACACCACCACCTCCGTGCCGAGTTTATTCGCAAACTGAATTGCCAGATGACCTAGGCCACCGATGCCGATGATTCCAACTCGCTGACCGGGTTTGACAGATGATACCAGAGCGGTATATACTGTCGCACCGGCGCACTGCAGTGGAGCAGCATCCTCACTTGACATGCTTTCCGGAACCTTGTGTAGATACGTCTCAACTCCGATGTAGTACTCTCCGAAGGTGCCGTTGTTGAAGTCCTTCTCGCCGAATACGGATCGATCGTAGCACCAGATATCCTCGCCGGATAGGCAGTAGTTGCAGTGACCGCAAGAATTTCGATGGTATCCACCAGCCGCGCGGTCGCCCACCTTGAGGAGAGTTACGTCGCGACCGACGGCTTGCACGATTCCGACGCCCTCATGGCCGAGAGCAATACCGTATGGCTGATACGCGATGTCTGTCCCGCAGAACCCAGAGTGCGTGATCTTGAGGAGTATCTCTCGGGGCCCGAGTTCTGGCAGCTGGACCGTCTCTTTATTGATTTTTTCTTCCGACCCGCGGTAAATGGTGTACTCGGAGGGTGCCATCCTTCTTTGTCCTGTAGATTTTGAGTCGCTGTTGTGAATAGTCTGCTCTCCTGCCCTCGCACTTTGTGGGTTTTGCAGACTTATGTACTTTCCTGTCCTCCACTTCCAGCGTTGTGCGCCACATTCTGAGATCCTAGCCCCGCAGGCATATTCCGGATCCAGTAATATTGGTAATGCCCTCTTCATCAAAGCATGGTTTTGATGTTCCAGCCTAGCCGCAAGACTTCTGCTAGCGTGAGTGACGCCGCAGTACACGAACCTCGAAACTTCTACACGCGGATGTTGTAGCCTTCCTGATTACTTATTCGCTGAGCAAGTAAGAGTCGTATATCGATCGCTTGGCTTACTAAACGATGGCAGGAGAAAGTCATCCGATGCTCAACGTAGTGCAGGAGAGGTCCCTAGGGTATATCCCTGCGCACACCTGGCACCTATCGCAGCCGACCAATGACATGCGGCCATATGAGCCTGTCCGCCATTACCGCCATGCGAGATGCGATAGAATCTGCAACCATCGCACTTGCTGTTTGCCGTACTTAGTGCACTACGCTCATCAATCGCTCTTGTCTCGGATCGTGAACGGAGATATTGACGTCTCGCCGTAGCAGCCCGGGCAACTGTGAGCTGCTTAGAAAGCCTTCTCGTTGCGACAGTAGATTGGACAGATGTTGTCTTTGGGAGAATGTTGAAGCGGTGGTGGAGACTGAGAATAGTAAACAGCAACTGATGATCATGAGCCTTTCACGTAGGTTGGTCAGCCATGTCTCTACGCAGTTGCCTCAGGTACTAGTCGTACACATGTCGTTTGTTTCTATTCAGCAGCAAGCTAACGGCGATAGGGACATCTCCTCGGTATCCAATCTTTTCTGCGCAGTTCGAAGTTGTATAGTCAAGCATGCCGCCACTCCACCTCCAGGGCTGGCATGAGCGGCAGCTGTCACGTGCCCCTGAAGTTTCACCACACGTGCAGTTCGCTGCGGTCCACGGGTGCCCAACACGCGCGCAGAGCAGGTGAAAAATCTTGGAAACGCGTTCATCATCACTAAAACCTTGGAAACATGAGGGGCAGTAGCACGCGTGGGCGCGTTCCAAGACTTCACCAGGTGGTGCTGATCACCTTTCAAGAAGTGCTTACAGGTGGAGCATATGCGCTGTGCGATCTGCTGTGCGAGTATCCGTTGTGACGGCCAACGAGGGTTGAACAACCATATACAATAAGGAAGTCAGTTCCGGTCAACGAGCGGTCACTGGTATCTATATTATGCAAAGGTTCACAAGTCGATTCTCTTGCTGCAATCAGTCGGAGCCCTCGCCTGAGAGACGCCAGGAGCCTGGAAAGATCCTACTCCATGTCTGACGCGTATGGAGGTCGGGCTCCATTCAATAATGACCTGTGCCACTCGTGCCTGCCAATGCGTTGACATGCCAAGACGCTTGCGCGGGGTGTGAAGGTCGCACCTGCAAATGTCTACTTGGTGGAAGTCCTTCTCTTCATCCCCCGGCTCATCCTCTTGCTCGCTATACATCTCCAAATCAAACCATGAAAGTACGTCAAACAATATTCGACGCCCTGTTCATGATAGCGTTTGGCTGTCTTGTCTGCCTCAATGGTGGCAGTTGGGGTCATCCCCCCTCGAAGCCCTACAAATTCCCCAAAAACCCTCGCAAGCCGAAATATCGTCGAAAACCTCCAATCTCGTTGCAGCCACGCAATGAGCAGATCCAGTCGCTGCTATTCGGCCCACGCTTCCCTGCGGAGCTGCGTGTCGTGATATACGAACATGTGCTTGGGGACTCGAGTCGGCTGATGCACATCATTGCTTATAAAGATAGTTCGGGGTATGTGGGACGTCGACGTTGCGAAGATGTGGACTTTGCAGGACCTATGTGGCAGCATGACTGCTTTAAGAGCTACCACAGCAAGGACCCAGCACGCCAGGGTACGTTTGATTCGGAGGACAACCTTCTCTCGATCATCCTGAGTTGCCACCGAATGTATGTCCATCCCACAAAAACTCAAATGGTGCGTTCACTGACCCCAAGTGTAGCTACTCAGAGGCTCTCGATATCTTGTACACCGCGAATACCTTCGGCGTGAGAGGTGCCTGCGGAATCCTGGAGATGAAATCCGTAATACCGACTCGCCAGTGGCATATAATCCGCAATCTTCATGTTTCGACCCTGTTTCCCAGCAGGACTGAAGCCCTGCAAACGAAACGATGGGAAGAAAGAGAGGATCCCCTGCAATGGTCTAAAGGTTGCGAAGCCCTTGAAGACCTACATAGCCTCCTCTCTCTACGCCTGGAGATATTCGTGTGTGGTTTTGACATTGTCGAAGAGGATGTACTCGTATACATGCTTGCGCCACTAACACGAATCACCGCCCCAATGTTCGAAGTCGAGATGAATGTACCTATCCCCCTGTCTGTGCAGGATAGACTGGGCCGGTTGCCGTTTACACTGGAAGTACTGGAGAGACCCTTGGATGGGTGACGTCATCTTCCGATGGACATATCGTTGCTTTGGGCATGTCACGTTGAATTATGTTGGCTCCTCTGCGCACCTTAATTCAAGTGACAAACAAATGGAGCAGCTTTCAAATTCATGTGTTATTCGGGTTATTGCCACAATCACAGGATCGCCGTCTTCTCAGCCGTCCGAATGACAGCCAGTCGCCTGGCCGGACCACCTCTGCTCTCAAACATTTGCGTAGATTCTTCCGTCTATACCCACACGCCTGGGCCAGTTGTCATCCAGTAACTTGCATGCGCTTCCAAAGATCGCAAGCGAGTCTGCATTGTGGTCTGCTGCATGCTCGTTCCATGGTCCCTCTCCATTCACATCCTCGCCCAAGACAGCAAGCTGATGAGCCCATTTCCACCCATAGGCGGGGACATTGAATAGCGGCAAGCCTTCATAGTTCTTTGGAGTAGTGACCTGAGGAATATCAAAATGCAATCATCGGCCTTTTACAGTAGCGGACTTACATCTTTAAGCCCAGTGGGATCTTCTTTTTCGTCTGGCCAAAATTTCCTACGAATATTCCACGCCGCCCGGCCGTGAGTCATTTCATGTAAGAGAACTTTGTCCAGAAGCACAAAAGCATCTTTACACTGGTTAGCCTCGCCAAAGTCCACGATCAGACATGCACGTCTTCAAATTACCAATCTGTCTCAGACCAAAGTTCGATTTCTCGACCGTGTTGATGACGAATCTCCCGAAGTTGGCTCTCTTTGTGAGCTGATCGGCAGTCTTGTACTTTCTGTTCTTGATCCAATCGATGAACCATGGACAGAGTTGAATTTGAGTCGGTTTCTCGATCTTGTCATTCTCCCTTCCATTCACTGGATTCTTCGAATCGTCCTGCCCTCTTGGGTTCCACAATGGATTTTCTGTCATGGCAAGCGCGACAAATTCATCAACTGAATGCCCGTGGCACGATAGGTTGGAATATACTACATCTTCATTCGTTGCTGTAAGATTTGACATGTTAATAAGACATCGGTTTGGGGGCGATGACGAAACTGTAGTCATCTTACCTGTGTCATAGTAGATCTTTCTGAACATTCGGTCGCGCTCACCCTTGTAAACATACCGACTGGTGTCACAGTAAATGACCTATAATTGGGTACATTAGTGCCACATACTACTGCTGTGGTAGCTGGGAAACTTTGCAAGGGCAGTTCTCGATCTTCTGTCAGAAGCTTGCATGCGCGCGAAATAGAAGGGTCTGAGGTGAAGAGAGTGTGCTCACACTCCACTCATCGCATGCTCGACATAGATCCCAACAGTATCCTTGTGAAGGACCAGGCCGCAAACAAAACTCAAAGAACACTCACCGCATCGGTCGGCTGCACTGAGTAGATGCCACGGACTTCCTGGCGGAAGCTTCGATTAACGTTCTCGAAAACACGTTTGACTTTGGTCATCCTGGCTCTCTGGGTCGGTGATAGACCAGGCTTTGCGATGAACAGATGGCTGATCAAGTCAACTGTGTCTGAGTCATAAGGGTCCTGATTCAGACGCGCCAGGGCCGAGTCGACCATCCGGAAAGCACTCGTCATTGCCTCTCGAATATCTCCTTCAATGCCTTTGTTCGTACATGATACGTCGACCTTGTACGCGGTGATGGAGAGAGGAATGACCAGCAATAATGCCGGGATGAGTGCTCGAATCGTCATGTCAGGAGCTTCCAGGGGAGAGAAACTTGGCTACGGCTGAAGATGAGCTTCCTGTCAGCGCTTGATTTCCAATTCGAAAAGTTCTAGTGGGATCTCCCACAATGCCAAAGCTTACTAGAGCCACGACAGGCTACTCTTGAGCTCGAGTGTGCAGGTAATTCCTCGAC
Source organism: Lophiostoma macrostomum CBS 122681 (assembly GCA_010405375.1). Lineage (NCBI taxonomy): Eukaryota > Fungi > Ascomycota > Dothideomycetes > Pleosporales > Lophiostomataceae > Lophiostoma > Lophiostoma macrostomum. The sequence goes on along the minus strand of MU004383.1, from coordinate 8,389 downwards.
AGTGTTGAGGCAGGACGAGGACGGGAGTTTTGAGCTATGGTGCATTTCCTGTCTTGCCTTCTCATAAAACCTTTCCATTTCTACGAAATTTCTTGCCCAGCCCTGTGTCCTGCTCTTGCACAAGCGGTTACTGTCACATCATCACACGAGTATTGACCTGAGCTTGGTTTAGACTTGATAATCACGGTCACTTGTACCAACATCTTCAATCATACCACTGTCTGCATTGGACACCCAACTACACTGGCTCAACTGGATACACTGTCGGTGATTGAGGAACAGCAATATCACAACCTGAGTTCTTCGGTTGATCACATCCTATCAGCAAGCCTACATCAAGAATCGAAGCCACGAAGAAGGTGCCGTGTTTCGACTATGGACCTCCACACAAATATTATTTAGTGACACGGATGTCGAACCTGAAAGAACATTGGCCAGATACTCCATGCCCAATATGTGCGTACCTCGGTGGTAGCACTTGCAACCTTCCGCCACAAAATACGTACAGTGACCGTGAGACCTTGTACCATGGTGGGGTCAATTGACATCGAGTCCACGCCCCAACGAAGAAGCCAATGTGATACTTCATAGCGAACTGCGGTGGGAGACATATATCATACTACATCTATTGGATCAAAGCGCACCGAGTGTCAATCCGAAGATGACCACGCCCTTGCATGGTAGAACATTGGTCTATTATCACACCTTCACAAATACCAAATTATCACCAGAATGGCATGTCATCACATCCCCAAGGTCGTCATGCAACATGCATGCGAAGCCGAGGTTGCCACCCGAATTCGAATCGATGCTCTCGGTTTCAAGATATGGTACAAGAGATTCCCATTGTTTAAATTCGTCAGCCCTTGGCTAGATCAAGGCTCTCCTCTTAGTTTATTACATCTTGTCTCAAGATGCTTCACGGGCTGTTTTTCGCTTCTGTGGCGCTTTTGAATGCTTGTCTCGTTGCTGCCGAAGGGTCTACGTCAACTCCAACCACTACTGAGATTCCCCAACAGGATAGTTATCCTGTGAGCGTTGCAATTCCCACATTCACAATCGGGCCAATCGAGAAATATCTGGTCAACAGGGTGAGCACTTTTCCTGACTACTAGAGGATCCTCTGATGTCTATGCCGCGACTAACGCAAGGCTATGCGACTTTCACACTGATGCAGAATTTGGAAGCCTCCCTTTCGAGGAGCATTTCAAGCAATCAAGCCCTCTCAATACGAACGTCAAAAGCTAACCCTTGTTTCCCAGGACGCCAATCTTGAGCCTAATGGGGATAAGCTTCAGATCTACCCTACAAGCTTCTACGACGATTTCCCTACGGAGGGGATAACTATAGCCTTCTGGCCCGAACTCAGAAAGCGAATCAATGCTACCATTGGTCAAGATTACGCGACCCACCCTGGTCGATGTCATGCTAGACTCGAGAATCTACTATCCACTACGGACCTCAATACTCACTCCAAGCGTTTTCTTCCTCTCATCGCCGCAACTGCAGGCCGTTTGTTTGCGATTGCTTTAGTCGAGCTTTTCATCTTAGCCGCTGAGGCTGTAGTCCTGCATCTAGAAACGACGAACGTCAAGTATGAATACTCAGACATGGCGCAGGTTCAAGACATGAACCCCGTCTCGAACTCGATCGCTTTCCAGCATGCAAATGACGCTACTGCCTTCACAACGATCACTATACCGACGCTGACCACTACCTCAACCTCCACCACCGGGGCAGGTGTAATCACTCTGGAGACTGTGGCAGCTGACGCCGGTGATCGCAAAAAGGGAGACATTGTCTACCACATCCCCGCGGACTCCGCCCGTCGCATACAGGAATACCTTGCAATTTTGGGTATTCAAGACGTCATTGATTCCTGCAAGGGCTACGACCTCCTGGATCCAAACTCTGGGCGGGAACGCCGCGCCTTAGGACCGAATCCCATTGGATCTTGTCTCGATCAGGTACAACGCTTTACGCCCGCCTTCGCGGACGGCGTACCCCAGAACGCCATCCAGGTGGCTCCACAAAATATTCCTGCACAACCTGGCCCGGGCCAAGCTATCGGCTTGCTTGTCGAAAATGTCAGGGCAAATCAGGGACAAGTGCCTCTTGTCGTTCCTGTGTATCGTGCAATGCGTGCGCGGCGGCCTCAGCAAGGACCCGCGCCTCCTGGACTAGAGCTCAGTGTTTCAATACTTGTAGCAAGCACAGTCAGTCTCGCCATCGTCATCCAAGCTATTCGGAGTCATGGTCAGATGCCGCTTGAGGTAGTTGTACCGAAAAGCGTTGTCAAGACTGATGTCAAGGAAGACGAGTTTGGCTGTCCGAAGAATATACTGTGTGTTGAAGAGGATTGTGGAGCTCAGGAAGATAGTGTGAACCTTTCATCGTGGGTTGAAGCGTACTGTACCAAGGTCAGTTGATTGCATTCTACCATTCTACAGGAAAGTCCAGACTGATCTTATGTAACCGATACGTCTTGCAGCCAGAATATCTGCAATGCCCATGCCGGCCAATCAACTATATTCAAGAGACCAAAGTTCCGAAAGGGTACATGGAAGCTCAATATGGCTGGATGGAGGAGCTGATGTATATATACGACCACCCGGAAGCTCAAGGACCGCAAGTAGAGAGAGTAGTGTTTTGCTCGCAAGAGCTTCCGCTTGTTAAGTCTTTATTCTTTAGGTGTCGTTAGTAAGAACCATAGTACTTATAATAGCTTAAATCTAGTTGCATCTAAATATATCTGTAAATAAGCAATAAGTCGCGAATATAAGTTGGTAGGCTGCTATCCTTCTTCTAGCTTCCTCAATCCTTAAACAACATGTTGGCACTTTCTTGCACCCGCAGCCAGTTCGTGAGAACTGCTGCTCTTGTTATGCCCGCAGGCAGAGTCTCTGTACGCAACTTCAGGCAACGTGTGTTCAACGCTTGAAACTCCACAGCCTGGAGATGAAGGTGTTTCTGGGGGACATTTGATGTAGTCGAGGCCCCATCCTGCTCTTGTAACCAGTACTGACGCGAGGCAGGCGGCGGGAAGGTGGCGACAGGAAGGTGGCGATGGGAAGGGTAGCGGACTACTTTGCTGGTTGTTGAGTAGTTGGGCAGAGTCATAAGAAATCTGCTGGAAATATATAAGTATTAAGTCGTTGTTGAGTCGTTGATGAGTCACTGTTGAATCGTTATGAACCGCGGACGGCCCAGGACCGCAAGTAGATCCACAATGCAGTGGCGAATTGCAGCAATCTCCTAGGCTTGTAAAAGGATTCAAACAGTACGTCCTGTCGTTTCACATATGTAACTTCTCAACCTTGTCACCTGGGTCCCCACACGTGTAGAGCACGCTTACCAGTCTTTCTAGTGCGATCGAAAGGATGTGCACAAATCACAAGAACCTGACGGACGGCCTCGATATCATCGGTCCGAACAGGGTACACTATTGGACGGAGACCACGGGCGAGCCCGGCCTCACATGGTCTATCACCTTCATGCACTATGATGACTTCAAGAGTGAATGCCGTTACGAATGCGAGGCGGTGTATAATGTTTTCGCCGACAGCAATCTTTTTAAGTCCTGCTTATTCCAACTAGTTGCCAGTGAAACGATTAGCTGACAACATCACCATGGATAGGTGTGAAGGACAATGGGTTGCTATCGCATGGCAATATTTCGGCGGGTTGTGGACTGGCGTCGTATAATGCTTTGAAGCGCTGACAAGTACTGGAAATGGAACGACTGTGGGTGAGGCACGATGGGAGCATCCGAATTGCCGGAGGATCATCAAGAGAGGTAGATTCCACTGCTTCGTCTCTGGGAACTTTACTGTCTGCTTCTATGATGCATATGCCCCAGCAGTATCACGCGATTAGAGAAAGGAAACTTCAACGCGTGCTGTGTTGTATACCTTATATCTCGAACGCCCAAGAGCTCCTATATTTCTTGGTCACTGGTGGAATACTTGTCGGCCGTTGCTTGTCTTGTTTGCATCCATGGGTCCACGGATGTTACTCTACGTGCTAGAAAGAGATTTACAAGACTAGCCGATTTGAGGATAGAAGTCCCGAGCACGTGTCTACTGAGCCCTATCCCATGTTCATACCACTACCATCAAGGTCCTCACAACATGACGAACGTATAAAGCCATTGGCACTGCCGTCTGCTACCGTTGAATGCTCCTGCGTCGTGATCAATGGCGAGATCAGACTCTATCCTACAATTGGGTCTCTACAACACGCTGGAGCAGCCCATGCACTCCCTCCCAGTTCCCTCTATCGTGCCCAACTTCCACGACCAGCCTGCGCAATCTCCTATCAATCATCGCCCTTGAAGTTCGAGGCGATCACAATTGTCAACCTGAATGACCTTGCGTCTTGCTCCTGACGACGTCCACACCTGTCTTCGACCCGATTTGCGCTAGCATGCTAGGTATGCAATATTGCGTGCTTCCGGTCGCTTCAAACCGGGTCACGGTCCTGAGAAGTCCGTATAGATTACCCTACAACAGTTGGGCTGTTCATGGCGCCCCGCGATGGAGTTGCGCGACATCAGTTGCGGATCCGCTCTCACGAATAGCCCCGGCCAATCAGATCACTGTGTCAATGTTTCGACCCACCAGAGCCGCTCCGCACGTCGGGAAAGTATCTCGAGTTGGGGCAGGCAGAGCGGTTACGTGGGATCACGTATATTGGGGAGGTACATAGCCTTGCCTTTTAAGTCCTTCCCTCGACCACTCCCTCGCCAACTCCCACACCCGACTACCCCCACCCAAACTACATGACCAGCTACCTGCGCACAATCTACGAAAAGACACTCAACACATTTCACACACACGCAAGCATGCCAGTCAGTCTGCACCCTCTCATCGATGGCGGCCTCCAGAAGGGTTCGTCCAATTTCTCCGGCGGCACCCTCAAATGCCACTGCAAGTCCAATCCCGTCGAAGTCAAGCTGGACGGCAACGTTCTCCACAATCACGCCTGCGGATGCTCGAAGTGCTGGAGGCCCGAGGGCTCCCTCTTCAGCGTCATCGCCGTCATCCCACGTGACCAGGTCTCCGTAACTGCCAACGGCAACAAACTCAAAGTCATCGACGCGAGCGCCCCGATCCAGCGAAACGCGTGCTCGGAGTGCGGCGTCCATCTCTTCGGCCGCATCGAACAGGACCACGCTTTCAAGGGCCTCGACTTCGTCCATGTGGAACTCAGCGAGCAGAAGGGATGGCAGGAGCCCCAATTCGCGGCGTTCGTGAGCAGCATCATCGAGCAGGGTCTTGTCGCTCCGGATGATGCGCCGAAGGTCCGCGAGCAGTTGAAGGGCATTGGCTTGGAGTCGTACGATGCGCTTAGCCCGCCGTTGATGGATGCCATCGCGACGTTTGCGGCCAAGAAGAGCGGCAAGCTTCAAGAGAAGTCGAAGTTGTAGGGGGTGGTGCAACGATGGGTTCCACTTCATCTATGGACGTGGAAGTGAATGGAAATGAATGGGATGGCTACCATGGGCGTGCTGTGAGCCGCATCGAGGTTCGTAGCACTGATGAGCAGAACATCGAGACAATCAAAGACTATATTTCTAGACAGATAATTGGGCCGTGATGCTGATCGTTGTTTCTTCCATGCCCAACTTTATGATCTCTGGACCGAAGTTCTGATTAAAAAAACGGATTGCTACCCAGTACTTCGTATTGAGTACCACTGCGATATCACTATTCATCTACTACTTTTCGTCCCATGCACCACTCCAAGTACCAACAACGATGATACCATATGCATCACACTTGACCTTTCTAATATATGTATTCAGAACAAACAGTGTTGGAGTCGACAGATGTTATTCAGACATCTTGGATCAAAATGACAACCGCAAAGATAACGTTCATGGGCTTGGTGTTGCAGTTTTTTAGATCGCTATCATGATTGGTGACGATGTTCATTTTTGAGTGCGCTAGCAATGGAATAGTGTAGTGAAAGTTTAACGGTGAAGAAGCATATAAATACTAGAATGACGAGCCTGACTGTCATGTGGGTTTTAATTTGAAGTTTGGAGAGAGGAATTCTGTGGTATTGCATGAAACAAAATCATTGTCACTCACAACAGTACAATCTCTACCGTCACCCACATTTTCGCAGAAATATGTACTTTGAAGGGGATCAAGTTTAAGTTTTTGACTTGCCCAGCAAGAACCCGCGGGACTAGAGGGGGGCACAAATCATAATCAGATATGAATATAAGCACTCAAAAGCCCCTGTCATCGTTTCGAAGGGAAAACTAGGAGGGCTCCACCACTCTAGTCTAGAGAATTACATAGTAGTGATGACATATATAAAGATTCAGTTGAGAGTCATCATCCACGGCCAGATTGGGGAGCAAAGCCAGCAAAGGGGGATTTCCGTAATCCTGAGTCTACGAAATTCTCATGTTTGGTGGTTTTGGAAGGTATGAAACAAACATGTTAGTTTCTTTTCGTGATTTTAAGAGCCAAAGGGCTTGGATCTTGGATATAAAAGAGAAAGATTGAGGCGATGGGTTAATATATGGAGCGAAGGTCTGTGCTAGATAAATAAGGAGTACCTCTGGAAACAACATCGATAGCTATCCACATCATAACGCTGACTTTGATAGCGTAGGCTTGCAGCGAATTACCATGTTACAGAACACGTTTTGTTTTTCATTAGACGGCTTTAAAGTGAGAACGTAAAACTAGAAATATTAATATTAATGTGACTGGACATTGACATCTGAAATGTCTATACGAATCTCGTGTAAGGCCCAAGATAATATATAGACATATGTAGACAAGTATCGGGATACCACGACTATGTATTCACTCCAATATGCTGTATGTACGTATTTTAGACAGTAGAGACCCAACATAGGATCGTCAAGTTCAGAGATCAAGGTGTCTAATGTCTAAAGACATAAGAAACAGGGCTTCGAAACGAATTGAAAAGAAGAGGGGCTGCTTGCTTTTATTCATCATAAAATTGTGTCTCTTGCGCTTTGTACCCCAGCAGGTATTCCCTCTTTCCAGAATACTTCTCATCATACGCTTTCTTCTTGGTGTTGCAGATGGGAGGTCGCAAGAAGCAACATACATTGTATCGAACCGACTTTTGAGATGATAGACAGGTTCAATATTCTGTGTGGACGAAGTGGTGCGGGAATAGGTATTTATATACCATTGGACTGACAACGAAAACAAAACACAATGTGTTCATGACCACGTCATGGAAAAAGCAATCACACGATGGTGCTAATCAAGGGACTTCCATAAGATCAAGACTCTTCTGGAATAGCACCTCACCTAACAACACGTCTCATGCGACAAAGTCTTTCGACATTTTGATTGTCATGGCTAGAAGAACCGCCCATGACGTGACTCAAGGTGAAATTATGTCTGTGAGATTCAGTACTCATTGAAGTCTAAGAGGCAGTCAAGTAGGGAAATGAAGGGATTTTATATATGCCACGGCCCTGTTGGAGGCCCACAAGACTTCAGTGGAGCTCCAAGAGGCTTGATCGGGCTACATGAAGCCCCGTTTATAGCATATCACACTGTTGTACACATGCGTCTCCATCTTCTTTACTCAAGCCTCGTCGGCGAAGCTCTCATGATCCTTATCCGCATGAATGCCGCCAACGGTTCAGGGTCACATCTTCCACTAGCTGCTATCTAAGTCACTTTGGCAAAGTAGCGCAAGAGGCTCCAAGGTTCATGAATCGATTCGAGGGATCGTGATCACCATGACATGTCTCGCAAGGACCCAGAAATTGATACAGCCTTCTAATGTCAGTGTGCACATCCTCAATCTTGTTGCTCTATTTGAAAGCAGCAACCAGTCCGACATTTTCATATCAACATAGCCACGCGGTTTAGGGGATCTAGATAGGTCCAATGGACTGCGAGGAGCGAGGAGAGTCAGGAAGTAGAGAGAGAGTGTAGTGTTTTGCTTGTAAGAGCTTTAATTATTGAGTTATTGTTCTTTAGAGATCTATAGTTCTTATAATAGCTTAACTTTAGTTATATCTAACCTTCTAACGTACTCCATGGGCGAGTGGCCGGCACGGGCGAGTGGCCGGGCTCTGCCAAGCCCTTACTAACTACCTCTATACGCGATTATGCCTTAATAAGATAAAGTATAACCTACTTAAAAAGAAGCTTAGATATAGCTTGCTCTTTAGGTAATTTAGCAAGACGCGTTACTAAGTGTACTACGCGCTGCTTAGATCTTTAATATTCCTAAAAGAACGCTTTAACAACAATACGCTAGAACGACCTTTTAATATAATTATATGCCTAACTTAATAAAGCTCCTTAAGATAGAAGAGGAGACGATTGTCTAGTATATACTAGACCTAGATATAAGAGGATTTTTACTCTAGCTT